>JALAJA010000802.1:0-25487 GCA_023376005.1 Doryteuthis pealeii
AAGAGAGAGATTGGGTGGACTTATCCGCGGGCTAATGCAGAGACCTCACGAGAATTAGGAAAGGCGGGAGAGTTGAATTCTGGGACCAGTGGAATACAGTTAGATTTTAGGAGCTGACAGTTGGACTTCTGGGACGAGTTGAAGGCGGATCGAAAAGGCAACATGCCCTGATTTGGGTCAGAGAAGGAGGCTTGTCAGCCATTCTTTAAGAAATTGGAAGATAGCCTAAAAAAGTTTGAATCATGATTATTCATTCATATTTTTTATTTATTTTCTGATAAAAATGTCTGTAAAAGGATGTTCAATTTTAACCCGCAGTAACAGTTCCAAAAGATTTTAAGGATCAACTTATCCTTTGGATAAAATGCAACCCCCAACTTTATGATAAGTTATCCAATTTTGAAAATTCCCTTGAAAATATCTATCCCCCACTTGAAAGATTTTGAGATTTTCAAATTGATTTCAAAGAAAATAATCAGTATTTACTTGTGAACCCACAATTGTCTTTGTTAAGGGAATATTAAGGCAGAAGGTTGATACATAATTTTTTTCAAATTTAATATTTCAGACTCCCATTGAAGAGAGGGAATATTCAAAACATCAGAGAGAGAAAACCGGATCAAAAGGCAGTTTCCAGCTGGGACCTATTGACAAAGATGCTACCAAAAATACAAAAAAATTCAGCGGAAGCAGAGAGGTCAGACAGCAGCAATAAGATTCTTCAGGTGTTGCTTCCTCAATATCCGATATTTTCACACGGAATCTTCCAGTGAAGAAACAACGGATGACAGGTTTGAGCCAAGGACAAAAATTTAAGGGAATTTTAAAAAGCCCCTAAATCTTTATGGAACTTATAAGGGATGATGTATCTTCAAACCTTGGGGCTTGCATTATTAATGCCTTTCTATTAGATCTACTGGATATGGTTTTCTTGATCCAAGCATTCACTTAAAATTAGAAAAATCTAAAAATAGAGGAAAGGTGAGAGTAAAAGCAACCAGCCGTCAGAAGCATGTCCAGGACTATGGAAATCTCATCTGCATTGGAGTTGATTGTAGAGTGGATAAGGACACTTTGCAATACAAGGAGGTTACAGAAGAAAATGGTAACAAAAAGAGTAAAAAAATGAAAGGATCGGAGCGCCACTTGACATTCACAAGAGAGATGGGCACTTCAAGTAAATTGTCAATCATCGACTCATATAGGTGCAACTGGTGTTCTTCTAACAGAGGATTTTGCAGAGGAATACAACAGTGTAAATACTGTCAAGGTATTTCTGGTAGACAATATCATTACAAACACTGGTTGTGAAGCAGAGTTTCAGCTCGGGAGAAAAAATAAATAAAAAGGAAGGTACACACCATTGGCTGTTTACTTCATCAAAATGAACTTCTATTTAGAACCATCTTTAAAACAATTAATGGAACTACAAGAAGCCCTACAACTTTCATTGGTTATCTAGGGAAACTTTATGGAAGTAATTAGCCTGATTTGCCCCAGGTAAAATTTGAACTTATCAGTAGCCCTCTGGATGATTTCTATCTCCCTGCAAAGTCAATAGATGATCTAAGTGGTGACCAACGATTACTTCTTGAATAGGCTGTAGGCATTTCTCGAGGAAAATGAATCTTAAACTTCTTTATTGGAAGATTGGACCTCTGAAGCAAGATGGCTAACTTTACCCATCAGGTTAATCTGCTTATGGGCCAGAGGTGCGTATCCACCAGAACTCTCTGATAAATTACGCGCCATTGTCTAATTTGTCATTCAATGGTATACAGGTAGATGGTTCGAAATAATAAAAAAAAGGACAATAATTTCTATAACCAACATCTGTATCTCTTCAATATGATCCAGAGTGTAAAGCAACAGTCAACTGAATCCAGAATGTTGCATTAAAAATTATAGCGCACTGCTTTTGATTTGCTTCCGGAAAACATTTTGATGAACTGGGGGAGGGAAGAGGCCATAAAAAGATTTTGTCTATTAGGTAATAAACATTTATTCATACTTAATTAGTTATGTTAATTTACAAAAATAATTATAAGTTTTATTCAAATTACATCACAAAACATAAGTACGGGTAAATTGAAATTTCCAAATTTACCTGCCACTCACAAGGTGTGGAAAGAGCTGTTAAATTAACAACGGAAGCTTCACAGATTGTTTATGGATAGGAAGCTCCTTATAACAAAATCAAAGACCTGCATTTTTGTCAAAAGGAAAATACACTGAACAATTTAGTTCTATTGTTACATAATCTTATATAGTGCAGTAGGTTTTAGTGCACTATTCAATAAACAATGCAATTTATAAAACATTGAATGTATTTTTGTATTCATTGTATCTAATGAAAAATATCAATTTTATCTGGATTTATTATTGAAATAATCAAATTTTGAAGTCACTTTGTCAGCGGAAATGAAGTATTTTTGTATATTTTTGCAGACGATTTTAAAAATTAAAATGCTCAACTGAGTTTTAAAGCTAGGAATCTATTTTTTTTATGTCAGTTCTTATAACACCAAACCCCAACTTTTGCCACAAAAGTTATATTGAATTTAAAGAAAAAAGTGACAAATCAACCTGCTCCCGATTACGACATGAAGGCTCCCGAGTTCGACAATGTTCCCGTTTTCCTTTCTCGTGTTTTTTCTTCCCTATTATTATTTTCGCCATTTTCTTTTTTCTCTCACGTTTCTTGGTTTACGTTTTCTTTCGTTTTTTTTGTTCTTTTCTCATATATTTCTCTTCTATTTCTCCTTTTTATTTTTCTACTATCCAAATATTTTTCTTTTTCCTTTCTTTCTTTCCCTTTTTCATTATTAATTGTTTCTTTTTTTCTTTTCTTTTTCTTTATATCTAATTCTTTCTTTCTTTCTTTTCTTAATTTACTACTGCTATGATAATGATGATGATGATGATGATGATGAGTAGTAGATACATATAAGTACCTCCTGTGAAGTGAAATTATTTCCTTTGGATATTGAAAGGACATTAGCAGTGTCACATTTCAATATTATTAGTTTTATTCTACTATATAATATACATATAAAAACAACAACAGTTTTGGCTTTACAGGGGGAAACTTTTAACCCTCAAAGACAGAAGTTCTTTTCTAGATGATCTCTCCCTGTCAACTGCAGATTCATGATTTCTTTATGTTAGCCATTTTGGAGTCATAGGATAGAACAATGTAAAAGTTTTTATTCAAAGCAGAACTTAAGAGACTTACCCTAATGCTCCGGCGCTGACAAAAGAACCCACATTTTTCCAATATCCAATGTAAATGTGAAAGCGATCATTCACCCATGGATAATAAATACATCATTAAGGTGGTGCTTCTGAAATAAACAAAAAGTATCAATGAATTTATCTTCCATTTTATTTTTGTTACTTGAAGACTTAATAGTCATAAGTCATTTAGATTTCTTAAATAAAGCAATGTTATCATTTTTCAAAAATGTTTTTTTATTATTTTTGTTGGTTATTTTCACCTTCTAGTTGCAGTAGTAGTTTTAAATTCATTAAACTCTCTTAGATTAAATATTACCATATTATAAAACATCACTCAATAAGTCCCGGACATAACTAATAAACAACAACTTTTAGGCAAAATTCGACTTTATTCATCAACATAGTCTCCTTCTCGGGTGATACACTGATTCCAACGCTTCTCTAACAATTCGATGGCATTTTCCGAGACAACTGCCGAATTTGGGTGATCTAAGCGTTCAGCATCATTTTTGTCTATACGAGCACGTTTAAAGTCAGAACCGAACCTCTTAACCGTTGTTTCCGATGGAGCAGAGTCCGAATAATACTTATCAAGCCATTGCTTTACTGGAACAGTATTTTCCCATCAGAAAGCAATGCTTTATCAACAAACAAAATTCAGATTTTTTCCATTGTTTTGAAAATTTGCAACAGTAGCTTCACTTAAATAATTGTAATTTTAAAACTAATTATCCGATTGGACTCAAATATTGACATGTGCCATTTGAAGGTTAGTACTTTATAAAAACTACATGGATTTTTATAAAGTACTAATCATATGGATTTTTTATAGGTGGCGCCATCTATAATGTCAGGCCCAGGACTGATTGAGTGATGAGTTATATATATATATATAGTCTTTTTATTGCTTGTTTACGCTTACTTATAGTAGTAGACATAATAGTCTTCAGTTATCTGATTTTTTTTATATCAAGTTTTATTATAATTATTTTCAGATTTTTAAAAAATCTTTTAACTTATTTTGCTACTTTTCATCACAACGCCCAGGTTTTTTATGAGATAAAAGAAAAGTTAGTTGAAAAGGAATAAAATATCAATCAATATGCCTGTATTTATAATAAAAAAATGTGCTATAAGTTAATGATGATGATATCTCAACTATAAAATAAAAGGAAACAGAGTAAAATCACTCATTAGTCTGAGTTTCACGTACGTGATCTTCAAGATGTATGAATGTAGACTCATCTGAATATCAGTACATGAAACTCAGAGGCATGAGTAATTTTCTAATTTCATTTTATTTCATAGTCGAAACATTATGATATTGCACTGCATTCACTTGCTTAGAGTGCTATATTTTACTAATTTAGTCCTTATAATCAGTAAATTTTAATTATTGAATATATATATATATATATATATATATATATATATATATATATATATATATATATATAAACAACAGATGAGAAAATGATATGCCAAAAAGACAGTTATTTAAGAATGTTGTATAAAATAAGAGCCCGTATGCTGCTAAACAGAGCAGTATGAAACCAACATAACTATTGTCTCACCTTCCTTTGTTCATTTTTAACAAATAGTTTAATGTGTTTTATTCTTTTTACAAACACAAAAACAAACCATACACAAACAGGAGTTTTTTGGAAGCAATAAATTATTGCTTTAAAAAATTGTCTGTGGATTGTGCTTTTTATAACACAAAAACATTTTCTGTCATAATACATTAATTTGCTGGTTCTCCTACATTTAACATTGTAGCATATTTATTGATATTTTGAGGGTGGAGTGTTTTAGCACAATTACATACCATAACTTTTATAGTCACAGATGTCTCTTTTTACACATCTACACCATATTTAAAACAGATCAATATTAAACAAAAACAAAATTTACTTATCTAAACGCACATGGCTCAGACTAAATATTGACAAATATGTATTTTTTCAAATATCAATCTTCACCTTTCTTATTTTTCACTCTCACCTATAATTCTTCAACATTCTCTCAGATCCATTTCCATTTCTCTCGCTACACACACACACACACACACACACACAACACACACACACACACACACACACACCACACACGCACCACACACACACACACATATATATATATATATATATATATATTAAATGTAAGGTATCCAAATGACTGGTAGTAAGTGATCATTCCACCTGGGATCCTCAAAATCTCAATGTATAACCATACTGTATGCTCCTGTAGGTGCAAACATATTCATACAAGGATTTTTATAAATCCATATTGTTTTTATATCCATATTTTTCCTCTATTCCCAACCACATTTTGTCGGATTTATTCAACCCTTCACTCCTCATATATATATATATATATATATATATATATATATATATATATGAGATTAAGATAATTTGCTTTAGAAGCATTGTTGAGTGAAGTATATTATTATTATATATATATATATATATATAATATATATATATATATATATTGCTTGAAGGCAGTTACAATGCGTATATCGTATAAAATTCGATAAATTAATTAAAATAATCATGACAAGCAAACTCGGCAAATATTGAGCCTTACGTAGAACATAGTACAACAGTTTCAACTTTATTAAGTCTCATGATCGATGTATACTTACGATTTCCCTCCGACAGAAATCGAAACCAGGAACTTAGCACGCAGAGTCAGAGACTCTACCACTGGGCCACCGATACGCAGCAAACGATACGTGCGAAATTAGCTTGTCAAAGGTGAATACGTCACTATTACTACTACTATACAAAGTAGAGTGGACGTTGAGAAGGTCGCATATTAGGCCTATGCTCCGGCGCGAGGAATGAGATTAAGGTAATTTGCTTTTGAAGATCGGAGAGTACATCAGCTGAAACGTTCTACACATGACAATAAAGATGAAGTCAATAGTCCGAATAATCCAAATAATCCAAATTATCAAGCCTCATCTAAAAAATATAGAGAAATAATTCCAGCTTTCTTCACAAAGGTTTTACTCAATAGCAATGAAATTTCCTTATTTCTTTTATACAGGACTCATTTATAACCTTTTTTTCTGCCAATCACTGGTGAAAATTTCACTTTCCTCGGTTTAGTAAACTTAGTTCTACCTTCAAACTTGAATATTGTCTCAATGGAAAACTATTCAACTAAGTATTTGTCTTGATCAAAGAAGCATTAATAAAAACGTTCAGTCATGTTTTACCGGTGACAGTTTTTGTACAGTCCCTATCCAATATGCCCATTCCAAAAGTCTAGAGTTCTGTTTTAAATAGGGTTATGTGAAACTCTTTCTTTATTTCTCGAATTTATCAACAGTCTCTTGAGAAGCGTTTTGTAGAGTCACAATTAAAGCATCTCATAATTGCCGAATGGATTGCAACCTATATTGGCTTCATCAGTTCTGCTGGGATATTTCCGAATCCCTCTATAAATTATTCGTCCATGCCAAGCTCTTGTTTGAAATGTATTCTCATTTTCAATGCCAAAACTGGTTCGGGTTTAACGCATGTTGTTCCCATCTGGCTATTAGTTACAACAGGATCCGAAAAATCTTTTTTACAGTACATTTCATATTTTCATAAGTCATAAACACACACGTAGCACGAGCCAGTCATTCGTTCTCGTCAGGCATATTTGCGGCTGTTAATAGAAAAAAAGTGCGTATACCTTCCGGTAATTGAAGCCTAAAACTACGCAGTTTGTGATATAGGTACTCGGATTTTATCAAAAAGTCAACCATACTTACTCCTGCAATCATAAAATTCCTTAAAGGCTAAATAAACCCGAATATTCATCATATATATGGGATGTATCCAGTTTTTCTGTTATTTCTTGCACCTCGCTTTCATCACAAATTTCCTCAGGTTGTCCCTAACACAATCTCTCTTGCTCGTCCAGTCAAAGTGAGAAACATTGCTGTGCCTAGTTTTGTCTTAGTTAAGTCAGTATACATTTGCTATATTGTTAAATCATGCTTCCACTCTACATAGAAATTATCGTTCTCCACAATTGGTGGCGATTTCAAAGTCTGTTGATGCGTCATCTTGAGACATAGTATACGTGGCAAGGTTTTATAACACAAAACAATATGAAATATCCCACAGCTGGGTTTCAGTCTGCCATCACTTGTCGAATGGCAGTTGAATGGAAGTCGTGTCTAATGGCGGACGATGAAAACAGTCCAAGATTTGAAGTCGGGTTGCTATGTCCTTTCCCCACAATGATAACCATTACGCCATTGATGGGTCCTAATTTAGATTTATATATGTTCTATCACTGATATTGAGACGTTTTATTAATAAATATACCAAACTCTCTCTCCCCTCTCCTCCTCTCTCTCTCCCCCTCTCTCTCTCTCTCTCTCTCTCTCTCTCTCTCTCTCTATATATATATATATATATATATATATATATAGGGTGTTCAGGATAAATTTGACATTTATATTTAGTTATTTTTCTCCGTAGGCTGGAGGTATTGACACACTACGCATCATTTAAAAGCTTGGACCCTTCTTCATTCATATACGTGATGACAGATAGAATGGATGACTGGAACCCACCTGAATCATGAAAGAGAATAACTTGTATCATGATGGTCTGCACCGGCCATCAAGATAAGGAGATTATTCCCTGAACACTGTAAAAACAATCGGGTATGAACTGGAGAATTGCAATGGAGACTATGAGTCTGTGGCTAGAAGAAAGCAACATAACAGATGATCTGATTGCGTTCGTACAGCAGAATTCCTCGAAAATCTACAGAAAAAAATGTTGGAGGACCCTTAGATACCTACGTGGAGTTGCTAAACACTGTAGTCAAGCCCTGGTTAACAAGGGTAGCCAATGGTAGGCCACATGTATGGTAGCAGGATTCGGTCCCCTGCCACACCTCTGGGAGAAGTCAAAAATGGTTGTCGTCGAATTTTTACTACACCAGTCCCAATATTTGGCCTCCAAACTCCCCAGATCTTAACCCCATGGATTATTATGTATGTGGCACTGTTCATAAAGACACAAATCGCCGTGCTAGTACTACAACAGCCCAGTTAATCGACAGAATTAAGGTAGTTTTTGAGACCCTTCTCAGGGAAATTGTAACATCAGCATGCTCCAAGTTCCGGATCAGATTTGAGGTTGTGATCGACGCTAAAGTGAAACTTGTTGACAGTAGTGTAATTTCCGTGCCTGTTGAATTTCTTTACAATCCATTAAATTTTGTAGTTACCAAGCACTTTTCTTTTTCCTGATGAAACTGTAAAATTTTTCCCGAACACACTGTATATATATATATATATATATATATATATATATATATATATATAGCAAGGACATTCCTGAAATTTAAAAAAAATCTGTTCAATGTTTTTTTAAGTTTTTTAAAGTTTAATTTGTCCCCCCCCCTAATGGAATGTAGCTAGAATCGAAAGTTTTTTTTCTTCTCTCGCTTTTTAAGTAAGTAGTGCACGATTTTTTAAAAGTTAAATCTGTAACTTACCGCAGTCAAAGCTGATGAAATTTTATCGAGGTCTCTTATGCAATAGAAGTGATCTATGGACTTATACTAAGTTAAAACTTAGAAAATTTTAAGGTTTCAATTTTTTTTACCGGTACGTTGGACCCGTAGATCTCGTCAGATAATCTACCTGCGCTCCGCGAAGCCTTTCGGTCATCTTGTCTCGGCTTGTCACTGATACTAGACTTTGGGGAAGGAGAGCACTGCTCACCCAGACACCTGGGAAGGGTCTAGAAAAGATGACCTAAACAAATGCCTGTTCATCTATCAAGCTGGCCAGCAACCTACGGTTGGTGGCTGTTCATATTAGCAGAACGTAAACAAGAAAATATTATAACAAAAACCTAGGCTTACAATGGCCACCTGGAATGTTCGGACACTTCTCGATCTTGAGGGATCGGGAAACCCCAATCGACGAACTGGTATCGTAGCAAAGGAACTGTCTCGATACAGGGTAGACATCGCGGCCCTTGCGGAAGTCCGTTTCAGCGATGAGGACCAATTGACAGAAGTGGGGGCTGGGTACACATTCTTTTGGAAGGGCAGGCCGGTGGGAGAGAGACGGGTGTTTGAAGTAGGCTTCGCAATTCGCACAGAGCTGGTCAAATTCATTGAACAGCCACACGGCGTCAATGACAGGATCATATACTTTTGAGCCCCACTGCCAGGCTTTATGGCTGTTATTTCTGCTTGGCAGTTACGAAGAGGTAACTCTAACCTTCTACCAGAGTCTTAGGTCAGTCATATCCTCCATCCCAAAAGCTGATAAAATCTTACTTCTTGGCGACTTTAACGCCAGAGTAAGACATGATCATGGTATCTGGGCGGTGCTGAGTAAGTATGGACTGAGGGGCATGAATAAAAATGGACTTCATCTGCTCCAGCTTTGTACTGAACTTGGACTCGTTATCTGCAACACATTCTTGCACTAAAAACTAGCTCATAAGACAACCTGGATTCACCCGCGATCCGGTTATGGGCACATGCTTGATTATGTCATAACCCGCAAACGAGACCTTCAGGATGTGTGCACTGTGCGGGTCATGCGGGGTGCAGAGTGTGGCTCAGATCACAAACTTGTGCACGGTAAACTAAAACTCCATGTCTCGCGCTCAGGGGGTAAAAGTCCCTAAACGCATAGATGTATCCAAACTTCGGGACTTGCTAGTATGACAGGATCTGCAGAAGGCATTCGAAGAGGAGCACTTCGACGGCACATGGGATAACTTCAAGAGCAAGGCCTATGAAACAAGCGTCAAGGTTCTGCAATGTGGGAAACGTCCGAGGCACAAGCCTAAAAAGCGCTTTAGGGATACTATCAGAAACAACATCAGAACTCTCAACATAAACGTTCATGAGTGGGAGAGAATAGCTACGAATCGCGTGGCCTGGAGAAGACTTGTTTATGATAGCTGTAAGACGGCTCGAACACTCCATCCTGAAGCGGTCTCTACGTAGCAGCACCTGACTGACGTCATGGATACATTTCCTACATTTAAGCCAGACTATATATGTGACGTGTGTGGCAGGGCCGGCCTGTTGAAGGCTGGGCTTCTCAGTCACGTACGGTCGCATACGAGAGGAAACCGAGGGAAGGGTTCATACGTAAGAAAGGGAGTAAAAACAAAGCTAGACGTTTGGACCTCCACGTGCTCACAACCGAACTTGTTGAAATGGCCTTATTCTGTGAAGAAGTGGCAATCCCTATATATATATATATATATATATATATATATATATATATATATATATATATATATCGTAGTCCAACATTAAAAGTAATGTATACACATAGGAGACGATATTAGAAATCAACTTTTTTTTGTTTGAAATATGTACACTATTTATAGTCTTTTCAGACTAATTCATTGTGTCTGTGAGGGGTGTTTTTATCACTCCACAATACCTCCCTCTTTTGAAATTCTACTTCCTCCGGAAGCCGTATATATATATTTTTTTTTGGGGGGGGATTAATGTCCAGAGTTGAAGATGGTTGTCTTTTATGCTTGCTAGAGCGTCTCTGTTCTAATTGAGGTCTTAGTACTTCAAACAAATCATAGATCACCTTGATAGATTCTTCCCTACGATAATTTAGTTAAGAGTTATACCTCCTTTTAAGCTGGTTATAGTGTCTTTTAATAATCCATTTGGGATGTTTAATAATATACACTAGTCTTCCTCCAACTCGTTTTCAATAATGCCTTCTTTCCAGCTTACTTTTCCATGTTTATACTCTGCAAAATAGATTTTTTCGTTGGGCTTGAAAAATGTTGTTGTATCGGCATTATTTTCTTAAAGTTTTTTGTTTTTGTTAGGTATTAGTTTATCGAATACTGATCTTATCTTCCTTGCGAGCATAAGCTTGACTGGTGACAATCCTCAACTTGTATTCAGGTTTAGAATTCTCCGATACACTCTGAAAAATTGTTGTAATAATTCGTCTTCAGTTTCAATTGTATCTGCTTTTCTTGATTCTCGCTTAAACGTATCTACGATGTATTCGGCTTGACCATTAGATATTGAATGCTATTGAGCGGTTGTCACATGACTAATTGAAAATACTTTGCAGAAATCTCCAAGTTCTTTAGCCTTAAATTTACTTCCATTATCCGTTACATCAGGAACACCAAATTTTGCGAAGATCTTGTGCAAAAAAGATTATTGCGCTTTTGCATGTAAGTCTCTTGCATTTGACAACTTCTGGTCACTTGATGAAACTATCAACCACAATAAATCCTATTCATTAGTCCTGCATAGTCAATATGTGGTCTTGGTTGTGGTCAGTCAGATTTCGGACACGGGTTAATCTTTATTGGTGATACTTTTGCTGCCATTACACAGCATCTACAATGTTTTATAACGTGTTTATAAAATATTGTATTATAAAACATGAATAGATCAAATAGTAAACGTAACTCCTCATAAAGAACTTCATCTAAGTGATTCCTGGATTTCCCGTATAAGATCTTTCAATATTTTTTCCTCAGTGATGCTGGTATCACCACACACTCACCGTATAACAAAATATCATCACAAGAAGAAACATGTTTTGGTGATTTGAATTTTTTCTTTGCCCGCTCATGATTTTTTTTTTCTGTAATAAATTTATTTGAAGGAATTTCCAGTAGCTCTTGAGCTACTGGTAATTCCTTCACTGTATTGGAAAGTACATTTTTTTATCTCCATTTCTGTACTTAATGCACCAATCATGGTAATCATCTGTGTGTCCTACTTTATTAGATGGAATGAATTTCATTTTAAATGTATAGTTTAAAAGAATGGTTCCCCATCTTTGCAGGGGATTCGCAGTATGAGCTAGTATGCCTTTCTTAAACCCAAATATTGATAGTAATGGACGGTGGTTTGTTTGCAAGATAAAGCTTCTTCCGGCACCTAAACCCACGTTATTAGCATCAATGTTGCCTCGTATTAGTCGCCTTATTAGGATAATAATGCGCAAGAGATAAGTCAGATGTGAAAACTTTTATAATTTCTTCGAATGCGTTTTAACATTCAGAAGACCAGCTCCATTTTGTATCTTTCTTAAGTAATCTATTTAGTGGGGCTCTTAATGCGTGCATTTTAGGAATATAGTTGTTGTAATAATTCACCAGTCCCCAAAAAGCTTGTAATCTTGATACGCTTGTTAGTGGATGCATATTTATTATTGCCGTAGATCTAGCTGGGTCAGACTTTCGATCCTTTTCATCAATTATGTATCCCAGGTATCTAATTGTTGTTTTCTTTAAATCCCATTTATCGATGCTTAGCTTAAAACCGTATTCTATAATATTAAAAAAACAACAATTTCACATTTTCCAAGTGTTTCTGCTTTTTATCAAAATAGCGTCAACATATGCCACTGCAAAATCCAGGTCACCCAACATGGCATCCATTATTTGTTGAAATATTCCTTGCGCGACTTTTATACCAAAAGGCAGTCTATTGAACTTGTACAAACCCTGTGTTTATTGCTAATAAATTTGTATATTTCTTTTCCAATGGTATTTGTAGATATGTATTCAATAAATCGAGTTTTGAGAATATTTTTCCCCCATTTAATCTCGCAAATATCTCTTCAGGACTAGGTAATATATAATTGTGGTCTTTTTAAACAATCGTTTAGTCCAGTGGAAATTTCCAATTTTGTTGTTATTTTTTTTGCATAAACTGTGGGGTTCGCCCAAGCACTATAATCGGTTTTACTTAGTATTCTATTTTTTTGTAAACGATCCAGTTCTTTTTTTCAATTATTTCTCGAGCTGCAAAGGGTACTTGTCTTTTTGGTTTAAAAATCGGTTGTCTTATTTTTAATTCGAAAATTGCTTTTACTTTTGTGCACATTCCTAACCCTTCATAAAAAAATGTCGCGAAAATTTGATTTAAGTTCCCTTTTTAAATTTTCTGCACTGGCTGCACTCTCTCTATTTCTGCAGTTGCATCTCACATTCTGGTTGTAATGTTTTTATTTAAGATTTTTAATTTATCTTTGCTGATTATCTTTTTTTATATTGTCCTTGGAACAATATTTTTAAATTGTTTTTGTTAAACAATGTATTGAATGTTGCAGATTATAGCTTTATAAAAAAACATTGACATTGCTAGAATTAGTTGCTGCTACTATGGATGATTGCTGAATATCCTTTGTAATATATATATATATATGAATAAATAAATAAATGTGTATGTGTGAGTGTGTGTGTGTGTGTGTGTGGTGTGTGTGTGTGTGTGTGTGTGTATTCAGTAGGCTTCTGATGTTTTACTAACCAGTTGTTTTGAACCAGTTTACTAACCAGTTGAATCCCACACCCGGTTATACTAGAGTGAGTCAAAAGTTTTTGAATATTCGCTAGTTTCTAGAATAAATTCCAATGACTTGGGGAATCAAACCTATGCCACATCTAGCATAAAATACTAACCTACCTACCTAGAATTATCAATTCTTCCTTCGCTTTTGACAATTCAACAACCAAGAAGAGGTGGAAACATCAGTGAAGCCACCTTTTTGCAAGTTCTTTGATACCAGTGAAGAAATCTCTTCACTGGTATCAAAGAACTTGCAAAAAGGTCGCCTCAGACGGTTGAACATGATGGCCTCTACTTTGAATGCTTGATTACTTTGGTTGTAACTTGAAGAATAAAGCAAATAAGTTATCAAAAATATTGCAAAACCTTTGACTCACCCTAGTATTTTAGTCATAAGTAAGAAAGGAATATACTTACTTGAACATTTTGTTTTGTCAAGCCACATACCGGCCACAACTGCACCAGCAACACCTGCTAAAATGATTGTCAATCCTAATTCCCCAGCCTCTTTTTGATGACCCTAAAAATATAGAAATCTTTTTAGAGATACTTCTTTGAAATTAAAAGAAGACAAGAGAGATATTCATATTCAACTGTTACTATCTACTATGTGTGGTGAGTCTATCTCTTTCTATGATATTTTTGTATTATATTATCCGTTACAAACCTCCTTGGTAAATATTTAAACCTAAAAAAAAATAACAGAATTATTTTTCTTAGATTTTTCTCTAAAAAGTAAGAACTTTCTTTATGATTTCATGCAGAGCAGGGTCTCAAAGACTCAAAAGGGCGTGACGAAAAAGGTAAAGAGAATCTAAAATGTGATTATTTAGTGAGGGGTATAATTTCCACCAGTTATAATATTAATCTGCAATACAATAAATAGCTGCTATCTTGAATTGCCAAATCTACAACTTTTCAGGATATGAAACAAAAAATAATACTTTATGTTCTGTTGTTGAAATTAATTTTCTTTAATCTTAGCAGCTTTCCACCATACTAGATCTTTGAAACAAGCCAATATAAAGTCCACTAACATTCTTAATAATAATGTTTTTAAATGTATACAAAATTGGATTATTTCTACTTTTCAGCTTTTGATCTTAAAGAGAAAGTGACTGAAATATTAAAGTATATTCTACCTTTCTCTGGAGAGAAATATGCTCTGGAGCAGGGGACAAATTACCATTTTTTAAGAAAATATTAGCCATGAAAATTATTTTGTTGTGTGTCATAGAAAAAGTATTTTGTGGGCTGTGTGCGGAGTGGAGGCTGTGCATTTGAGAGCCCTGGTGTAGTGAATTTATATGACATTTGGTTATAGATATTTAAGTGTCAAGCCTATTTATGTGATTATTCATTTGATGGTTAGTTGGATAGTTTTACAGAAGATCAGCCCTTGTTGGGACACTTTATGTGGAAGACAGTTTAACAATTATGATACAAAAATGTATCTAATCCTTTTAAAAGGTAAACACTTAGTAGCAATATCAAAATTTAAGTTTTTTTAGTGATAAAATTCATAATCATTTTAAACATTACCTCAAACAGATATTTCCTATCCATAGATGTGAATCTATCAGTTAATTCCACTCAGAGTGGACCTGAGAGTAATGTCAACAAGGAGGGGATCTACAATCACCATAGCCCCAGAATTGGAGTCTCACCACTGGATGCAATTCGTATTATACCTATGACAATACCTATTTGACAACTGAGATTAAAGTATTTAAAATATTTTATTTATAAATTTATCTTGATGATTAATTCTAATCACATTATCAATTATCATCATCATCTACAGGCAAAACATTTTTATTTGTTGTTTCCATTTGTATTTTGAAAGTAGAGTCTATAAAGGAGTAAAACTGATTTTCTTTTTGTTGGTTGTCAACCCTGATTGAAAATCAGCTGAACAATGTTAATTTCTCACCAGTCATTCTTCCTGTCAACTATTGATATGATGAGAGTCTTCACTTTTTCTCACTTCATCAACTGATCATTTGATCAGAATGTCCCCTACAAACCTTTACCCAAGATAGAACTTGATTTCCATGAGCCTGTATCAATTTATCAAATATTTCTCTCAAATTTCCTGAAGTTTGACACACAATTTGATCCTGCATTCCAAGATCCATCAACCAAGCAAATGTTGCATTAATTTCAGACTTAATCCAAAAACTGTTGATTGTTATTTTTATTCAGATGATAGAAAGAAGTTGATAGACATGTTGTTGAATTTTAATTTACCTACTTTATTCCTTTTTCATTTGAACTGGCTCTCATAGTGTGGATTTCCAACCATCATTTTAGTTGGAGGAGAAATTTTCTACTCTTGAATCCATATGGTCCCTTTGCAAATTTTGCTCAAGGGAACTTCCCGAATCCTATTGAAGAAACTTCAGCTGATAAAGAATTGAATTAACTTCTCTCTTCTTTTCTCTTCTTTCTATCCACCAATGAGTGATCAGCAACCAACTCTACAAAGCTCTGTTCCTTTCAGCAATTATAACTTGGAATCACCTCATGACCTCACTGTCTATCAGAATCTTTGATGTCTCCAGCTTCCTGCAGGTGCAAATGTAAATGCTCTGCACCAAGTGTCATTCACCCAGTTATTATATAACATACACCTGTGATAATTCAAGATTACACAGCTGAATTGTGTGTTGCGATGAGCTGAATGTATTCAAGATCAACACTGACCAGCTGCTTTTCAATCAGGATTACCAACATGAAAGTTAAAAACAAAATCAATCTTGTTATTTTCAAGACCAACCAAATAGATGCCCATGAATAGGGAAATTAGTTTAGGAAGATGAAATTACTTACTGGGAAATACTGCAGGACAACTGTGTTGAGTAAAGTGGAGATGGCATAGTAACATCCAGTGTTCATGCCTAAACAATTGAAAAAATATAAAGAATATTAGAATGTACCAAATGTATTAGTGAATTTTCTGAAATTTCAACTCCACCTCACCAAAACTATCTACATGATTTAGTGCTAGTGAAATGGATAGACTCCCTTGCTACCTGGCTGATACTGACTATAGGCCATTCCACCAACTTTACTTATATATATATATATATATATATATATATATATATATATATATATAATATATATATATATATATATATACAGGGTACAGCAGCTATACCTACCCCATTTTAAACTGCCACTTGTGGGGTGCAAGTGAACTTAGGCAAGTGGAAATGGTAGCTCTATCTAGTTAATGTCTTATCATTTTTTTCAGATATGATTTGGACCGATTAACACTGCTGTTGAAAAATGTTTTTAAGTCTGGTGAATCTGTAATTACTACACTGAAAGATTTTTGTGTCCATTTCATGTTATGACAGAATGATGCTATTTTGGATGGAAAATTGATACTGCTATAGGTTGAAAATATTTATATCAACATTAAACCACAAACATTATCCCTATGTATTTACCCAACTCCTCTAACAGGCAGAATTTCTCAATATCCATTTTTAAGCAGTTTTTAACAGTTGGCTTGAATTCAGAGTTTTTCTTCTTCTAGACTTGGTTCCATACCAAGGCTAAAGAATCCAGTCTACCCTACAACTTACTCATAGCTGGAGATTGATTCATGCCTTTCCCAAAAGTGAAGTGAAAATGTAAACAGCCTAGTCTAGTATTTGAACTAGAGTTGCCAAGTTCATTTCCTATGATGATAGCCATTTCTCTGTAATAATATCACTTCAAAGTCTCTCTCACAATGAATATGTCCTTTGCTAAAAGGACAAAAAACTCCACAAGTGAAATATATGTTTATTTTGTTGAAACATCAATGATAGAAGAATATAGAGTGGGAAAATTTGCATATATTGTAACTTCTTTGTTATCAAATCTCTTTTGCCCATAGGTCAGTTTTTAACTAACCCACAAGAGTACTTATATAATTGTAAAGTAATTTTACCTTCTATAAAACAAAATTACAAAACTAATTGATTGATTGATTGATTGATTTTCATGGCATTTTAACCTGTCTAGGGTTAGAGGTTAGAGAATTATCTTCATTGTACATTTATGTTATGTTTTTTGATTTGTTGTTAAAGAGTTTTTGGCACACAGTTATCTGATATCAAGTATTCCTAATTAATATGAATAATTTGCAAACAGTTATATGGTTTCATGTATTTCTATCTAATACTAATAATTATATGGTTTTGAGAAATTATTTCTATTTAATGATATTCATTTGTTTGTACACAGTTATATGGTTTCAAGTAGCTAATTTTGTCTAGTGAGGAGGGTGGCTAGACACCATGCCAAACGAAAAACAAGAGTGTGTAAAAGTGTGGAGGAAGCTCTTTGCTCAACAGCCATCTAGCAGATTATTTCTAAATCACTCCTCATTGCAGCATGTAAACTTGATAGTGTCAGAGCCATGCCATTCCCAGTAGGGTCACCCAAGGTGGCCAGGTCTGGCACCCAGTGGTATTAGAACCACAACCAATGAATCTCTGGAAAAAATCCAAAGAGAATCTCCATCATCAGGAATCAATGGCTTTTGGCATACTTGTTACTGCATCTGCAAAAAATCTACAGCAAACAAGGGCATCTCCTTCCTCTGACCAGAATATGCATGAAGGGTTTGGGGACCGCTTGTGAATTTCTTATTCTCTAATTACTACTTTCATGAAATCACCACAGGTGAATTCATTGGATGGAGCCAGCTCAGACCTTCCATTACATCTTGATAATCTACAAAATTAAATTTTCAAATACTATTAAATAAGCAGTGAGAATTAAAAATAATAAGAATTGAAATTAAACTGCAAACAGCTTTTCAGCTATTTGAAATCAAAAGACAAAACAAAATATTTTATTTGTTGAAAAATGATAAAAAAAATAAAAAGATAAACTACTAAATGCCACAAGGGAAAGTTAAGTATCACATTTTGTCAGGGAAAAAGGTCAGTCATTTTAAGTGAGGAGGTGACAAAGTTAAACCATTTAAATCTAAGGCAGCTGGCCTTAATAATATTCACCCAAAATATTCACCAAAACAGCACCATGAACCATAAACAAACAACCATAAACTTAGAACTGACTAAATTTCTAAAACAAAAACACACCTATCACTTATCAAGAAAATTTCCTGAAAATACAATATAACTTCCCAGATCATTACCACATCTTTACAGATGGATCCAAACGGAAAAAAGTTGGTTGTGTTGCTATTTCCCAAAACAAAGAATCAAATAAAGCCTCAATCTACAGCACAGGAACTACAGCTATTGACCTAGCTCTAAATATCATAGCAAATCACAAAGCCTCTAAATCAGTCCTGCTAGAACTACAGAACAAAGACACATCATCTCCCCTGATTAGCAAGCTCCTAATAAAATAAACACTCTCTCTAAAAATAATAGCACTTGGATACCAAGTCACATCAGTATACAAAAGAAATGAAAGCTATAAAAAAAGCACTTCTGACAGACATGACTACACAAAAATCCCATATACAGATTTAAAACCAGCCATCAACAAATTCATATATGACAAATGGCAAAAATCCTGGGATTCATAATAAGCTCCATGAGATACAAGAAGTTATTGGTGAGTGGTCAGCAGGCCACAGAAAAAAAACAGAAAAGAAGTGATACTCTCCAGACTGCATATTGGGCACATCAACATCACCCATTCTCACCTTTTAAAAAAGAAAGATGTCCCAGTATGCCCAATATGCAAGGTACAGCTCACTATTAACACAAACCTAACCTGCAGCAGTTTTAGACAAACCTGCACCAAATATTACCAGACAAAAAACTTAAAAGACCTCTTTAAAAATACAAACCCAGAACATCATTTTCTAAAAAAGGGCAACCTTTTTAACAAAATCTAACAAAACATAACCAAATATCACCAAAAAACTGCTACTTTAAAGATTGAAATCCATATGTAAAAACATTCTATATAACCCTTTCTGGCATTAAATGACCCACAGAGGTAGATATGCCATTAAACAAAACTCAAACTCAAAATTTTAAGCAGTGATTTAATTTAATTCAGAAAATATCTACAAAATTTGGAAAAAGATATAATTGTAGATAAGTGATCTTTGATTTTATTGCTCAGATTATTTTACATTCTCCTGTTAATTCAGAATATATGAGATAAATTCAAACAAAATTTGACACTGAAGTTGTATTTATGAAGACAAACTAAACAATGTATGAAAAGTGAATTTCTTTAAAATAAAATCCTTGACATTTAACATATCTATTCCAACAAGTTTCCATTGGTTCAAGCACTTTTTTTTTATATGTTGTAAAGCTGTGTACTTGTATTTTTTTAATGTCCTCATATCTTCACATTTTACTCTTGAGATGAATTTTGAAATCAGAAACCAAGGAATGGTTACATAACATGGAGAGTCTGGTCAATACAAAGAGTTTCACACTTGCACAATTCTGTGTTTTTCCAAAAAATTCCTGATTAAAGTGTTTTGAAACTGGCTTCATATTTTTTTTTCAATCTTGAGCATGTTTGAATAGAAGTCTAAACGTCTAGACATCATTACTTTATTATATAAGCTGCTTATCTCCGTGAATGTCATTCAGATTTAGAATTTTAAAATTAAAGATATGTTAATTTTAGTTTTGATACTTTTTGATCATGCCTTAGAGATGCGAATCTGGCAATTAGTATTTGGAAATTATCATGTAAGCACAACATCATGCAGTCAAGTGTGGTTCTTCACCTTCACAACCTCAGTAAAAGAATCTGGAGCTGCTGGATTGTGCCTTATGTTACCAAAATATTGCAAAACATTTGACTTAATCCCTTTTGGATTTTTCTTGATAGATTATCTTAGATAATCCTATTAATAGCAAAACGTATGATTTTCTGAATATGTGATAATCTGAATAAACTTTTAAATGCAAAAGTATCTATCAAAGGTTCAGGATTTTGTGTTTGTTTAAGGAAACATCAACTTTTTATGGGTTATTTAATGACAAAATTTGATTAATTTGTAAAATGTTTGTAATCAGAACTATATTTTTCTATGTTCCATTGCATTTTTAAAAATTACACTTCTGTTGTGGAGGTGCTTGTGAAGTAACAGTTATTTTTCTAGGAATTGGACTCAGTTACCTGAGTTCAAATCTGAAAGAGGCTGTTTGCATTTCACATAGCACTATTACCTTTGGGAAAGATATGAATCCAACTATTCTTCATCCATCTAAAGGGAAATAGTAGGCAGACTTGGCTCTTTAACCTTGGTATGACAACCGGTATAGAAGGAAGGAAAGCTCTAAATTTAAACCAGACCTGGAGAGAGATGTTTTAGACCAGGTTATTTGTGACCAGGACATGCTACTTGGGTAATGTCCCACAACCCCAGATTACAGGATAAGTCTCTCTCTCTCTCTCTCTCTCTCTTCTCTCTCTCTCTCTCTCTCTCTCTCTCTCTCTCTCTCTCTCTCTCTCTCTTACACTTCTATTTGTCAACAATTATTGTTGGAATGCTGTTGTATAATATCAACTGTTTCTATCGAATAAACATAATTTGTATATAGTTAAATGGTTTCAAATATTCATATCAAAAATTGATAATTCTATCTAATAACAATTTCTTTGGACACAGTTATATGGTTTCATGTATTCCTATTCAATACTAATAATTTGGAAACATATCTATTTGGCCCATAGATGCAACCCTATAATACATGAGTAGTGCCCCAATGATCAAACCTGGTTATAAATCTAAGTTCTGTAATCTAGCATTTCTGTATAGAAATCATAATATGTCATTTAGATTTTGCAATTACTACAGTTTGTAAGGACTAATTTTCAAAGCATTTCCAAAATCTTTGAAACAGTTTGGTGTGGAACTTATAACTTATGTCCTGTCTCCATAATTGATTAATATAGGCTTCATAGGTAAGTAACATGAACATGTTCCAGTTATTTTGGGGATGTCTTCAAGTTCTTTTACTATTATACAAACATCTTGTTGGTTCAAATATTTTGTACTAAATATTGATGATAGGAATTTCTTGAAAGGTGTTCTAAAGGCCATTTCACAACAGTAGTACAAGATATTCCTTCAATCACACAAATACCGTCTCAAAAGTCATAATATATATATATAATATATATATATATATATATATATATATATATATAAGTATATTTTGGCATTATTTTTTCTTTTAAACATGTTTGTTAAACTCAATGGACAATTCTTGTCAGACAAGTTTTTGTTCGATCCTTTCTAACTGTCTGGCCATCTTTTTAATATCCGGGTGGAATTGGAGTATGAATCCACCAAGATCTTTTCACAAGCACTTTCTGCACCACTATCTGCCATCATCAGGTGTGGATCTGGTGGGATGTTTCCATTGTCTCTTTTTTATAACAAACAGTAGCAGTAAGAATTAGTAGGAGTTATATAAGTTTATAAGAGCGTATGGGAATGCTGGGAGGAGGATTGGTGGTAAATTATAGGCATTTGAGGACATGTTGACTGGTTTCAAAGTTTATCTTGTTTAAGGTGGGTTTTTCTTGTTCAAAAGTTTTTTTTGTGTAGTATAAGTGTATTTTCAGTTAAAATTTTCTAAGTAAAGGGGTGGGGGGCAAGAATGTGATTTTAAGTGTTGCATTATGGAGCTTGTATCGGTTAGGTGTAGTGTTAACCGGCGTGACAATGTGGTCATCGTGTGACCAATATACGTGCTTTCAACTTTGGAGAGGCAGTCTCCTACTGGGCATTTAAATTTATACACGAGATTGGTCTCATTTAGAGAAGTAGTTTTTGGGATGAGTTGGTGCATGTGACAAGGTTGGTGGTTTTTAAACTTTTGGTAATAGATAATTAGCTTTACTTTGTTGTTGATGTTGGTGGAGAAACATTATTATGTATTCATTTTTTTAACGCAGTTTCGTCCAGTTTATAGTTTAGGTGCATCTGGTTACGGTAATATATGTTGTGGGTGGAGCTGTTGAATGTGGTATTTTTTCGTTGTGGTTAATGTTATGAATGGTTTTGTCAGATTTGTTCGTCAACAACAGTAGTACAAGATATTCATTCAATCACACAAAATGCCGTCTCAAAGTCATAATTTATGGCATTTATTGGGAAATTCATTATTGATGAGAATTTGTTTAATATTTTTGAGTTCGGAAAAGAATATTGTTTTCGAAGAAGAAATGAGCTTTGCCCGATTTATTAGGTTTTTTTATGATGGCTCTTTTGTATTGTACGAGGCATTCGCTTTTGTAATTGATAATACAGGAATTATTAAATGTCGGTTTTTTTTATATGGATAAGTGGTGAATATGTTGTTTATAGTGTCTATCATGACGTTGAGGAATGGAAGTTTATTGTTTATGTTAAGTTCATATGATGGCACAAAGTCGTGCAGAAAGCGCTTGTGAAAAAAACCTTTGGTGGATTCATACACCAATTCACCCGGATATTAAAAAGATGGCCAGACAGTTAGAAAGGATCGAACAAAAACTCGTTTGGCAAGAATTGTCCGTTGAGTTTAACAAACACACACACACACACAACACACATATATATATATATATATATAATATATATATATATATTGTTTGGGAGTTAGTATGAAGCATTGGTGTGAAATATAAGAAACTCGGTTAAGTTTCGTTTTATTTTGTTATATTTCGGAGAGGTTTATACCCATTCTTCAGAACGAATAGACTGGCTGATCTGTTCTTTATGGTATCTATATATACTCTTTATTGATGTTGATGGTATCATCTCAGTGATCTTGTTGGGTGGTATGGTGACGGTTCTTCTTAGTGACCTTCTTGCTTCTTTTTTGCGACTACTCGTTTGTTTGTTTTTGTGCCGGTACTTCTCTATGTTTTATGTGTCGGCATGTTTATTGATGTGTCTTGGCTGTCATCATTGTCCATGTTGATGTTTTTTTGTGATTGTGTGATCGCCTTTCGTGCCCTCTACTGTCTTTAGTAGTGTTAATGATGGAGAAATATTTATACGGGTTGAGAAATCCTACATCTGTGTTTAATCCGTGTGTATTGTTGCGTAAGCATGTAACCCATTTAATTTCAGTGTGTTTTGCGTGTTTGTGTAGATGGAAAACCGTGGTCATTAAAAATGCACTTCAGGTTTTCGAGGTTGTGCAGTGGTTTGTTAAAGTGTCGTGCAATGCTACTCGGTTCAGATTTTTGTTTATTGTAGATTTATGGTTGTTGAATCTGAATCTGATGGATGTTTGTGTTTTCCCTACACATCCATATTTTTGCATTTCGTGCAGTAGACATAGTAGATGATGTTTGCCCTGTCGCAGGTGAGATGTCCGGGTTGGATCATTATGTTAGTGTGTGGTACTAGGATTAGGAATATGTGTTTATGTGTGCGCATACTTGGCATCTTGGCTTGTTACACCTTCGGTTGCCTTTTTTGTGAGTTGTCGGATCATCGGGGATTAAACCGGTTACTCCACCAAGCTTGTCTGATGAGGAGGGTGGCTAGACACCCAGCAGAACGAAAAAACAAACCTGTCAAAGGGCGGAGGAAGCCTTATGCTCAACGGCGCATCTAGCACAAACATCGTCCCAGTCATGGGTAAATGACGTAAGGGGTAGAAGGGGCTCGGGAAGTCGAAGTGAAGGTAACCCATCTAGGAGAAGGAAATCTCTGAGATTAAAGAATCCAGCGGACGACCATTCCACCCATCCAGCTATCTTGCTTTTGGTTGTTGTTGGATCTCAAACTTTTGAACCGAGAGAGGAACTTAGCTGTCGTACAAAGCTATATCCCTGTATAATGTCTGTAAGATACTCCTTCAGACAATAACATTTCTGTTCAAGAAGTCCTGTGGCGATGGAAAGGTGGTGACACGTGTAGGTCTGACAGGCCGGAATTATGTAGTTACTTATCTGCACACAGGCAACATTAGGCTTATCTTAACATCGTTCTCACACATACAATGGCAGTTGTGTAACTTGGTGGGACTTTTTGACTGTGCAGCCTTTTTCAGGATAGCACTGCTCACCGTAAATTGTGGGAGGGACAGACAATGTGTCCTGAACAAAGCTGTCATTGATCTGCTGGTTAGCTTACTGCGGCTAACGGCTGTTCATTTAAGCAGGAACAAAAGATATTATAATAAACGATATGCACTTCAGTCTGTTGCTGGAATGTGAGAACATATTGACAATGGGAAAAGACTTGAACGCAAGAGATACAATGTAGAAAATTGCTGCACTTTCTGAAAGCCGTTTTGCTGCGAAGATCAACTTATGGCTACCAATAATGATAGGCGTGAGGCTGGTGTGGGTTTTGCAGTTAAGAATTCCTTAGATGACAAAATCGAACAGCCGGTGGTATTAATGATCGGATCATAATATTGAGAATTCACTTGCTGCTGGTCGATTTATGACAGTTCTATCCGTCTATGCACCACTCTTGTTTGCCTGAAGATGATATTATATCTTTCTACTATACTTCACATCCATTGTCACCAGTATACAAAGTGCGGAGATTTGGTAATCCTCGGTGAAACTTTAATGCACGGATCGGTTCAGACAATGAAACCGATCTCTTCTGGGTCCTTATGGCGTTGGCAGAATCAATTAAAACGGTCTACTGCTCCTTCAGGTCTGTACTGAATAAATCTAGTTATTACCAACACTGTTTCACACTAGAAAAACAAGGCAACTTGGTTTCATCCTCAGTCTAAACATGGTCATATACTTGATTATATAATATGTAGACGTGGTAAACTAACGAAACTTCTGCAAAGGTCAGGTGATGCGTGGTACCTACTGGTGACACTGATCAACTTGATGGTCAGGGCTAAAATAAAAATGTCCATTCGCAGTAGGAACCGTTTCAGGAAACAAGGTGCCTAGACGGATTGATGTCTCAAGTT
>JALAJA010000803.1:0-21873 GCA_023376005.1 Doryteuthis pealeii
AAATTCATTATGTCAGCCTTCCTCATCTAGCTATCTCTAGGGGCTTCGTTAGGGTTCAATAGTGTAGCCGTGTACAGTTAGCCACTGGCACCAATACGGCTTGGAAGAATTATCGCTTTAACTTGTCCCATATATATATAAACAAATATTGAATTTTTAAAAAAAACGAGAAAGCTATACTGCTTAGAGGTGAGAAACTTACGATTTTGTGGCCATTTTAGCTGCAAGTGAGAGCACTTTACAGTGGAGATCCCCTTTGTGTTCCTTAGTGTTAGGTAAGAATCCTTTGGTTGTTCCCTTAGTGAAGGATCCTTGTGTAAACAGTCTTGGTTGTTCCTCGGGTTAGGCAGAGAATCCTTTGCTTGCTCATCTGTTGTCTGTCAAATACCTGCAAAAATGACGGCTTTTCAAGATCGGCAATAAATAGTTAACAAAACAGTATTCGAGTATGTTGAATGGCTGGCTTTAATCCACACACCCACAGCAGTCTATAAGTTTAAGTTGGTGGGCCAACGGCACACTTTATATGCTCAATATATTCCAACAGAGAAACAATATTTAATAGGTTGAATTATACAAATTTAAAGTTCTTAATTAGTTGTCTGAATCTACACTTCCATAGCTTCAACTGGAGTAACTGGAGAAAAATGTATCAATGCATCTTCTTGAAAAATTAATATTTAAAAAATGCTTAAGATCTTTTTGAATGCTTTATTTCATAAATGTGATTACTATAATGATTAAGCTATGAGGATAGTTGGATGTTCTATAGATAGCTGCTCTTTTTGGCACCCTAATTATTTTTTAACCACCCACCCACCCACAGCCGAAAGGATTGGCATGGCAATTACATAAGACTGAAAATCTGCTCATTTGTGCTAGATCTTTAGTTAGGGAATTCCTTTTCTTCTCAACAATTAGTAATGTAGTAGTCTTAATATTCCATAGTGTTATAATTAGCTTTTTTTCTCAAAAGAAATACCTTTCATAATATATAATATAATATATAATATATATATATACTATATATATATATATATATATATATTATAGCACAAATTAAAAAAAAAAAAAAGTAGTTCTCAGAGTTTATGAATACTATTTAAAATAGCGAGAAAACTGCTGAACTTTTTCTAAGTTATGAGATTACATCTAATATTAGATGCTCTTTTGACTGGGGGAAACTATTTTTGGAATGATAGTAAAATGGGCAGTTGTATATGCAAGTTCTTTTTTTTGCAACCAATCGTTTCTTGCTTCAGGGAAAAATATCTTTAACCTAATTCTAGATCTAAATAGCAATATATCTAGTTGTTGGTTGGGGTTTTTACGGCATGTCAACCTGTTATGTCATTTTATGCCAAAGATGTTTTTTGTTTTATTCATTCTTCATGGGTACTCAATTAGTTTTAAGCACATTTTTCTATTTAGCCCATAGATGGGACCCTAACCAGGTACTACCCACTCCTTTAAGATCTAGCCTGAGTGTGTAATTTAAAATTTCAGCAGTTGTTATTCTGAAATGATTTAATTTTCATATAATTTCTAATTTTCATGGAGGCATGTGGTGTAAGGACTCAACACGAGTTCAAATCCTGGACAAGGCTGTTTACATTTCACATACTGCTAATACCCTTGGGAAAGGTATGAATCCAACTACTCTCTCTCCAGCTATGGGTAAATAGTAAGGCAGACTGGGCTCTTTAACATGCTAGGTAATCTGTCTAGGAGAAAGAAAACCTGAATTCAAACCTATTAAGCTCTGCTCGTGCGGAGGGTTTGGGTATATATATAATATATAATATATATATATATATATATATATATATATATATATATATATATATATATATATATATAATATATATATATATATATATTATTTCTAATTTTCTGAGGATATTGACCAAAATCTCGGGATAAATCTTAAAGAAATCCATTAATAAGAAGAAATAACTGTAATTTATTCTTTACTTCCTATTTTAACTAATTGTTAAATTAGGAAAATTGAGCAATGAAAGACAGGAGTGATGGAAGAGTAAGTTCCAGTTGTTGTATTTTTCGATTATACCCCCCTCTGTTTAAAATCTTTTATCTACATTTTTATTACTAATCTACTAATTAGCCTTTCTAATTTAATATATTTTATTACATTAATATTGGAAAGTGCGTATATTTGCTAGTATTTCTAATTTTCTACGTGTGTAAGTTTTGTTTTCTGTTGTTCCTTCCCTTTTTTACAGTTTTGTAAAATTTCTCTTTCAGATTTGTTTTCTGTCCTCTTGGGAAGAACTTGGGACTTAAGAAGAGAAATGTATACGTGCTGTCTATTACAAAGCTTTGGAGAATCTATAGGTTAAATAAAAGACCATGCAATGGACTTGTCCAGGTAAATGTCGACTTTTATTTCTTTATTTTGAAAAAAAACAAAAACTTGGGTCTTAAAAACTACTAAAATATTAAATGCATTTTCAATGCCTGCTTGCTCTGTGTGTATATGTATATATATGTAATATATATATGTATATATAATTTTTTCTTTATTGGTCATATCATTTGCTAATTGTAATACATTACTAATTTGTCTTCACAGTATTAAATTTTTCTATTTGGAGAAAACTTAAAAATTTAAGAGTGACTATACAAATTATGACAGTTTCAAAATTGAATTTAAGTGTTTTAAAATTGACCTGAATAACAATATTAAAGCCTTGTTTTTGTTTTTATGTACAAGTATAATTTTATAAGTCGTCGGATGTGGTATATATATAATAATATATATATATATATATATATATATATATATATATATATATATATATATAAAAGTAAAGTCGTCGGGATGGCCTAAAGTCAGTATCAGCCAGACAGGGAGTCTATCCCTTTACACTATTGCTAGACAAAAGATTGTTTTTAGTGTCCAAGGTTGAGAGCCACACTTACCATCAGCTCCTCACTTTACCACATAGATCCATGTACTGCTCATACGCTGAGTTGGTGAGGGTCAGTAGGACTGGTATAGCCCAGTCCGTAGAGCATCCAACTAGGAACTACAAGTTCCTGGTTTGATCCTGGTCCTCACCAACTCCGCGTATGAGTAGCACAGGGTATCTGTGCGGTAAAGTGAGGAGCTGATGATAGGTGTGGCGCTCCACCTAGATGCCACATACAATCTCCTTGGTCTAGCACTAGTGAAAAGAGAATAGACTGTCTGCCTGATACCAGCATTAGCCTCCCCAATGAATTTACTTACTTATAATTTTTATTGAATTTAGTTTTTTCTAAAAATCGACAAACATTGCTAAGAAATTTTTTTTTTTTCCCCTCCCTGGTTGGCTAAATTGCTTTTAAATTAAACTTTAGTTGTCGTAGCAACTTCAAATTTTTTTTTTTTTTTTTTTTTTAAGTTGTATCACTGGATTTGTAGTGAATGTACACTCTCCAGTTGGGTACTTTTTTATTATTTGAAGTTAATCTATAGGAAATTTATAACATTTTCATACAAATATAATTTGAATGGAATTAGATGAAAAATATTATTTCCAATTATTTCCAGCAATTACAGAATTATGATATAACGGTACAACACACTGGGTGACTTCTTGTTTTAAGTTTTCCTTTCTATACCTCCTCCTCCTCCTCCTGCATTATGCTTTCATGCTTGTTCTTTTCTTTCTTTCTTTTTTTTTTTTTTTTCTTTATTTTCTTCTTTTTTCTTTTTTAAGCACTTCATATCTGAATTTTCCCTCTTATCCTCTCAAAAGAAATTTGCTTATTTTTAGGAAAAAAAACAAAACCACAAATTGATATAAATTAGTCAGAATATCTCATAGTATTGCCATAGTGTAATAAGTAAGTAAAGTCAGCGGAGTGACCTAGTGTCGCTCTAGACCAAGGAGATACTGAGTTGGCGAAGGCCAGTATCGAACTAGGAACCTTGTGGTTCCCAGGCAGACACTCTACCGACTGAGCTAAATCAGGAAGCGGGGGGCATAGTGTAGTAATTTTTAAAAAAATTAAATAAAAAAAATTTTTTTAAATTTTTTAAAATGAAAACTTTAGATTAATTTAGAATTCCTTTAATATTAAATATCCTTATAATTTTTCTTCAAGTTTGCAAATATCTTTAAAATCAAATTTCCTGTCACATACTTTCATTTTAGTCAAAATTCTGCTTTTTTGCTTTTTTTTTTTTTTTTTTTTTTTTTTTTTTTTCTACATAGAATATGAATGCATTTTTATTTTGTCATTTTATACAAGGAATGACATTAGCAAATTTCATGTTAGTTTTTTGAGCTGTAATTATTTTTTGGGTGGGTATTACCGCATAAATGCATCCTGCCTAACATAAGCACTGAAACCAACCACGCTATTGACAAGCAACCCATTAAATGTAAATATTTTATACCCTCCTTAAAATATATATTTTTTTTTTTTTTGGTATTTTCATTTTATTTAATTCAAAACAATTCAATAATAAAAAACCTGGGTGGTGGCTTAATTTTAACAGGAACCGCTTAGGATTTTTTTAGGGTAGGAGGCATTTATGAGATATGCATCATTTTTTTTATTATTCATGCACTCCTTTGTATTGAAGTGATGATAAACTGAAATTATTTCGCCCTATGACATATTTATTTTTTGTCTATATTTATGAGATGAAGCATGATATGAATAATTTTGATATTTCTGACTGTTGTCCTCATCTTTATTGTGGTATGTATAAACACAATGTTCACACCACTGTAACCTCAGGCCTTATTTAGGTGTTATTTCTAATTACCTTAAAATAAGTCCTCATCAGACGATAACCTTAGCTCCAAAACCACATTTGAATTCAAGGTTATCACCTGATGAGTTATTTTAAGGTAATTAAAAAAGCACCTAAACAAGGCCCGAGGTTACAGTGGCCTGAACATTGTGTTTATACATACCACAATAAAGATGAGGACAACAGTCAGAAATATCAAAATTATTCAGGTTGACATTTATTTTGTTTATAATTTACAGTAGAAAATTGTTGGCACTGTACATTTTAATTAATTTACAATGGGTTAGACTATAGTACAGCCCTGTTAAAAATTTCCTTTTTTTTTCTTTTTTTTTTTTTTTTTAAGGGGGGGGTGCATGTCTATATACAATAGATTTCTTTGTGTTAAGATCAAAACTCTTCTAATATTAACATCTTATCAGATTTAAAACTTAAGTAAAATTTAAATTTTTAAAGAAAAATACTTTAACTTCTATCAAATTTTAATCTTATTTTAATGGAGATTGTGTCTATCTGTAACAGAAACTACAACACTGACAACGTCCCAATTCCCTTGGTTATTTACATTATATTCTCGATGGTTATTAAATAATTATTTACTCCTAATTAGCATCTTATTTATTAACAATGTCTCAATTGAGGTCTATCAGAGATAGATTTGCCCCAAAACAGCCCATATTATTAATGCATTAAAAATCCTGCAATGCATATCCTATATCACTAAGAAATAAAGGCTTACATAGTATATGTAATAATTTGCATACTGGTTTTAACAAAACCGGCTTTAATAAATAATTACTTGGTGTTATTGATTTCTAATATTATTGTTTTATTCTCAAATGTATTAAAAGCAATCCTATGTATAATTTTATATTGGAACCAATTAGAATGAAATAAAAATCTTTTTTTGTGTTATTTAATTTCATTAGTCTTTCTAATTCAATATATTTTAATTATATTAATACCTGAATACTTGTGACCAGAGGTGGCATATTTTTGTTAGTTTGGATAAGATTTGAATTTTGTATTATCACTTTCTCCCTGCCCCCCAAATCTATTAAAGGAATTGATGATAGTATGTCACTGTTGGATATTAGCTCTTGGTATGTCTTATGCATCTTACTGATTTGATATATTGTATATAGAGAATTTAAAATAAAGAAAATTAAACCAGATAGTTTAAGAGAAAAGAAATAAGGGAATTTTTTTTAAATTTTAAAAATGTTATTTTATTTCTAAGGAAATATTTGGGAGACTGGTACATTTTAGGCATGTCAAACACACAGCCCGTGGGCCACATGTGACCCACAATTAGCACAGGTACAGCTCACATGCAGACTGCACTCTCATCTGGTGCTTTGACTGTACCCCAGGTTTTTAAAGTTTTTCACAAATACTTGGGTGAAAATGGTTGTTTATTTTCATTAGAGCAATGTGTTGTAAAAAAAAAACAATCTTGCATTCTTATTTAGTTTTGTTAGTCTTTCTAATTTGATACATTTTATTAAATCAAAACTTAGATATTTGGCTCAGTTAAGTGCACATTTTTGTTAGTTTTTATATTCATCTTTAATTCAGTAAGGGTCTATTTTATAACGGTTATCAGCTGACCCCTCCCCCTCCCCACTCTCATCACTTTTTCTTTCTTTTTTTTTTTTTTTTTTTTTTTTTCTTCTTTTCTGCATGTAAAGTATCCCTTTTTTTTTCTTTTTTTTTTTTTTCTTTTTTTTTTTTCCTTTTTAATTTTTTTTTTTTTTTTAAATTTTCGAAATAGTGCTTGTCAGTTTTGTATTGAAGTGATTGCAATTTAGGGTCTTGTTTTTTGTTGTTTTTGTTTGTTTTGTTTTTCTTCTTTTTTTTTTTTTTTTTTTTTTTTTTTTTTTTTTCTCTTTCGGAAAAGCTTTATTCAATCTGTAATGAGTTTTGTGTTATGAAAATCTGCAAGTTTTTTGGTTTTTGTTGTTTGTTCATTTTCTTTTCACAAAGGACCATTTTTTATTGCACAGTCGTCTCTCACTAAAAAGGAATCTTGTGAATTCTTTGTGTTTATTTGTTTGAATAATCAGCCTAACTTGAATAAGATAAAATTGTGTAGCAATAGGGGGAAGACTTACCTTGTGGGACAAAGTGAACATGAACCTTGCTTGCAGGATGGGTGGAAACGTGTGGTCAGGTAGTGTTCACTAGCCGGAGGGGAGGAAAGGTGTCTTCTTATAGGATAGTACAGATGCATTGTGGGTAAGTGAATGATCATAAAAGATGTCTTTTGACAGTATGCTAGTGAACACTACCCAACCACATGTTTCCACTCATCCTGCAATCGAGATAGGTTCGTGCCCACTTTTCCCCCTGAGGTAAGTTTTCCCTCTCACTACAGACGGATTACATAGATTTTATTTTTTATAACTTATTGCACGAGGTAAAAATAATTGGTAGGTATCTATTCTTCATTGACTTGCAGCACCAGCATGTTTTCTAATGTACTATAAAGCAATCATCTCAAACCATTCATTCTTCAAGCATCTTGTATAATGGCATTACAATGCAGTCTATTAGAGGAACTGTATCCATTTGGTGTCCTTTTTTTTTTAAACAGCCTATGTAGTTAACTGGAAAAATACTTAAAACTAATTTGTTCCTGTTCAACATGTATATCATCTTAGGGTATGTTCTATCTTGCAACTAAATAAGCCAATCTATCAATGAAACTTTGAACATGGTAAAAAGTATGCTGACATATACAGATATAGGTATGCGCCTGCATACCTGATGAACAAAAATCTAAAAGGACACAGTAAAATCGTATCCATGCATCCCAGTGTTTTTCTTTTTTCTTCTCTCACCATTTCAAAATAACTGTAAATAAATTTCAATATTTTCTTGGAAATGAATTATGCGGGGTACAAGGTAGAGGTTAGACGGCTTTAGTTGTTTCATAAATAAAAACCCTACAATTTTAGTTGGGACCCATAAACTTTCCCAGTAACTCATTCAAAGCAAATATGTGCGTCCATACTAAATGGAAAATCTATCAGCATCACTGCAGATAGCTTAAAGGTATTTTTGTTGGCCTACAGTTTTGGTTAGAAACACTTTTAAATAAATTTATATATTCTATTTTTTTATTATTTCAGTTAATTATAAATAAATTTATATATTTTATTTTTTTATTATTTCAGTTAATTATAAATAAATTTATATATTCTATTTTATTTTTTTATTATTTCAGTTAATTATAAATAAATTTATATATTCTATTTTATTTTTTTATTATTTCAGTTAATTATAAATAAATTTATACATTCTATTTTTTTATTTTTTTTATTATTGCAGTTAATTATAAACAAATTTATCTAAATTCTTTATTTGACTTCTAATTTTCCTTAGTATAAAATCCTAACAGGAAACAATAACTGAATGAGAGTAGTTAGTATGAAATATCTTGCAAATTTCAAACTATTATTATTTCAAAATAATTCTAACTGAAGATTCTATCAACTGAAATCACAATCTTTTTGTAAGTTGAACAAATATATATATATATATATATATATATATATATATATATATATATGCAAAGTCAGGGTAGCAGACATGAAGTCAACAACGCTTGGTAATTGACAGTTTCTTGTCTATCCAATTTTGAAAATTGCTACACTTAGATATACATACTCTATGAATGAAATTGGGCACTCGTAACTTATATAGTTTGAGATATATATATATATATATATATATATATATATATATAGTAAAGAGGCTTAAAAATTGGTGATATTAGCAGTTATAGATTTATTTCTACCCATATGTATTTAACTTCTAATATGACTGATTTTTAAGCCTTTTTCTTTACCAAATATATTGCTCTGTACAAAATCATTGCACATTGAGCTCTCAAATTGGACCAGGCCAACTTTAACATTACGTTGTTTAAAAAAAAGCCCCCCCACTTAAAATCTTCCTAATACCAACTAACCCGGTGATTTATGAAATGGGTTTATCTCTCTCTCTCTCTCTCTCTCTCTCTCTCTCTCTCTCTCTCTCTCTCTCTCTCTCTCTCTCTCTCTCTCTCTTCTTTTTATATATATATATATATATATATATATATATATATATATATATATATAATCTCCCTAATTACCTGGTACACTGTATAGGCAAGTTACCATTGCACATTCAATTTTGTAAGAATATTAGTTGATTGTCTAGATTTTTCCTGTAAAGATTTTTTTTAAATAGAATTTTTTTAAAAAATTGTATTCAAACAATTTGATATTCCGAGATAAAATTTCCTTAAAATTTGAATATCCATCAAGAATGAATAAAACAAAATATCTTTGGCATGAAATAACCTAACAAGGGTTGATATGGTATAAAATTCATCCATCCAAAACATCTGAGGCATTCAAATGCAAATTTGATAATAACCTGCTTGCTTTCCAAATGATAAGGTGAATCTCTTGCAAAATTTTTCTGATTTAAGTTATTTCTACTGCATTATATTTGACTCCATGCTTTTTGTTATATATATATATATGTATATATATGTGTGTGTGTGTGTGTGTGAGAGAAAAATGTAAGGGAATCCGACAATTATGTTGAAAGATAAATGGAAAGAAAATGTATGGATGAAAATTATTTTTTGAAATGCTCACATGTGTTTCGACCAAGAGTTTGACCTTGTATACATTGTATCCTATTTAGCATTATTTTAAAAACAAAATAAAATAATAATCCAGAAATATAAAGTTTAAGTATACAAAAAGCGGTCTTCTTCAGGGCATGATATTTTGATCTTTGGTCAAAACACGTGTTGGCATTTCAATAAATAATTTTTATCCATATATTTTCTTTCCATTTATCTTTCAAAACACACACACATGTATATACACACACACACACACACACACACACACACATATAATATATATATATATATATATATATATATATATATATATATATATATATATGCTTACTGTACTATAAAAAAATTGGTTTATTTTCTATTTCTGTATCAATCTGCTGATAATTTGTGTCTTAATCTCTATTTAATCCTTCTCCACTCGTTTAGCTTTATTGATTTCTCCACGTGATTAGAAGTTTTGTTAAAGTCACATTACCCTTTTTATTTTTAAGGGTAGTTATAATGCAGCTAAGTAATGAACAGTTTTACTAGGCACACCCTTGCTGTTGTTTTTGTTTTATCTCTTGTTGACTGTGTGTAGACATCATTAACCTTCTCATCTTTCAACATTTTCACATTGGATCAGTAAATCAATTTGTTTGTCTACACAATTCATATGAAATCCTGCTATTTTAGATACTTAACTCTTTATCTGGTATTACCATTGTTGATTGCATTTTTACTAAAGAAATATGTGTGTGTGTATACTTTGTTCTTCTTCTTTAAGAGCTGATTAATAGTCTGGACTAGATTGGGTATTAAAGAAAACTGATATGCTAGTTAAATACTTGGCACAGTGTAGAAAGAGAGAAAAAAATGAGTTGTGTATCTAAAAGAAAGGATTGTTGGCATGAATATTTTATAGACAGATCTGATTGAACAAATAATTTGGTTTGAATATCATAATTATATATCAGAAATATAATACATAAATATATGTAAAATATAAACATATTTATAGTAAAATAAAGATGAATATCCATCCTTTTTCTTCCCTTTCTTTATAATAAAAATGGAATGGTCCATTATTTAACTGAGGTGACTACTCATAAGAAATAAGAATGCAGTGGATAAACCACACCAGATAATCAGGATTTACATTTTTGCCTTTCATCTTGTATGATTTGGACAGTCTCATTTTTTAGCCAGAGGGTGTTGCAAGATGATAATGGTTGTACAATTAAGGAACATGGGTATTAATATATTACATAAATGTCTCTTGGAAAATCCATTATTCTACTGGATCTTGTCTTGGAGATTTGAGTTGATATTGCTGAAAAAAAAAATATTACCTAAAGTTTGGAGAAATAGAATAAACAATGAATGGAAATTTATTAGTTGTAGTGTAGATGTTCAAACATTTCGGTTTATAAAAAAAACCTTCTTCAGGACCATTTTAGTAACTAGTCAAGAAGAAGAAGAAAAAATTTATGTAGTAAAAAAAGATGGTGGATGTTTTTAACTACATAAATCTCTTTTTCTCCCTGACTATTTACTAAATGGTCCTGAAGAAGGTTTCTTTATAAAGCAAAATGGGACCATATTACCTTTAGGCACCCCTTTTTGATCTCGATTAAGAAAGGACATTTTTCATTTCACCATCAATATCCGGTTGTTTGTTAAGGGTTTAGTTTTATAATTTTTTTTTTTTTTTTTTTTTAAATCTAAAAATCGTCAGTTAAAAACAACCTGATATTGAAAATGAAAAACATGTCCTTTCTTAATCGAGATCAAAAAGGGGTGCCTTAAGGTCATATGGTCAGCAAAAATGTTCGAACATCGACACTACGATTAATAAAATTTCCATCCATTGTAACATCCTGTGTTTGTTCTACATTTCTCCACTTACTGTCGGATTAATTTTATTCCCATTACCTAAAGTTTTAACTAAATGTAAATTTTTTTTTTTTTTCCTCTTAATTGTTAGCATTTAAGCCATACGGATGATTCTGTTGACACGATAAGCTTTCAGGAAATCCATGAAAAATACTTTAAAATAATCCTTATCAGTGATTCCTATGCTTAAAGCTAAAACGATGGTTCTTTTGAAGAAAGAAAAAAAACCCACCTATGACCAGGCATAGTTGAGGCACAGATGTTTAGCCAAATGAAATATAGCTTAAAGAATCAGGATCCAAAGGATTGTGTGGGATTGGCTCATTTTTTCTGGATGTTTTATGTAGACAAAGCAAATAGTGATCTTTAAGGATGTATGAAGAAGTTAAGTGAAACTAGAAAAGTGTCACTTTAAATTTTTATTTTTTTTTTATTTTTTTTTTATTTTATAATGCATTGAATAAATTAAACTCCTTGTATCTGGATCCTGCTTATAAAAATAACAACTATTTTTAAAAATTGTATTTTGCCCCCCCCCCCAACAAAAAACACTCCTTGTATATGCCCCCCCCCCGAAAAACTTTGTATCTGGATTCACCACCACCACACAAAAAACAAAAAAACTTTGTATCTGAATCCCCCCCCACAAAAAAAACTCCTTGTACCTAGATCTCCTATTCGCCAAACTCCTTGCATCTGGATCTCAAAAAAAAAGCTCTTTGTATCTGGATTTCACCCCCACTAAAAAAAAAGATTCTTGTATCTGAATAATCCCCCCCCAAAAAAAAGAAACTTGTATCTGGATCACCCTAAAAAAACTCCTTGCATCTTGAGTTCACTAACAATCTCATTTATTCGGGATATGGTGAATTTGTTGGATGGTGCCAACTCAACTGACCCAGGGTGAATGCTGTCATAACAACAAATAAGGTTTGTGTATAAAACCCCATGTATCAACCAAACAGCAAGGGAGTCTATCCTCTTTTCACTAGCGCTAGGAGATTGTTTTGACATCTGAAGTGGTGTGCCACGCCTACCATCAGCTCCTCACTTTACCGCACAGATCCTACTGTGCTACTCATATGTTGAGTTGGCAAGGGCCGGTATTGAACCCAGAACCTTTGTGGGTTTCTTGTCGATTGCTTTACCAACTAAGCTAAACTGGCCCTATAGTCATCTATACTTTCTCTTAATTTGTTTTATTCATTGATATTGCATTGTTTTTTTGTATTTTTTTTTGGGGGGTCTTTTACTCTTATATTTGCTCTCCACTCCAATACCATATTTGCTCTATGGGGCCTACTCTAAAAATGTGTATAATAAAAAAAAAATGTTAAAAAGAAGCAGTGGAGTGGCCTATTGTTGGTATCAGTTGGACAGCAAGTGAGTCTATCACCTTTTCACTAGTACTAGGTGGAATGCTACACTTACCATCAGCTCCCAACTTTACTGCACAGATAAAAGCTGTGCTACTCATGTTCTGAGTTGGTGAGGGCCAGTATTGAACCCAGAACCTTGTGGCTCCTATGTAGATCCTATACTGACTGAAGGCTGTAAATATATAGTAACTTAATAAGATATTAAATTGACATTCGACCCGAGTTCAAATCCAGGACAAAGCTACAGTCACATAGCAATAATACCCTTGTGAAAGGTATGAATCCAACTAATCTCCCTCTAGCTATGGGGGAACAGTAGGGCAGACTGGGCTCTTTAACCTCTGTTAGACAACCAATCTAGGAGAAGGAAAACTCTGAATTCAAACCTGTTAAACTCTGCTTGGGGTGGTCACTACTCGAATAGGCTCGGTCCTAATTAGTGATCTATTTCACTAATTTAAAAAAAAAATTTTTTTTTTTTTTTTAAATTTTTTTTTTACATCTTTTCTTTTTCTTTTTAATCAAGATAAGCATACTATATCTTATATTCTTAAATTTTTGTTTTTGTTGGGTGTAGTCTCTCCTATAATCCACCCTGTTGACTGGAGTAGAAGAATACGCCTCTGCAGAGGGGTAAAATCCACTCCCTCCAATGGGACCACCTGTTGGCCATGGGTGGCAACCTGTAATGCTTAAGGACGGAATCTTTGTGTTGTGTAGTCCATGATATGCAACACTCCACTTTGGTCCTAACTTAGGATAGACAGGCGGTCAGAGATATCGCCTCCAATTAATCAGCTGGTCATGTCAAGCCCTAGCACCTATATGATTGTTCCAACCCTATTGCCCTTAAGGCAACTACCAACCCTTTTTATCATACATGTGCTAGAAGGTGGTAGCTTAATGTCCTCGATATGGTGTTAAACTGCATCTAGTGGTGAGATTCTAATTCTGGAGCCCTGGGGAGTGTGGTGTACTTCATTGCCATTACTCTCAGGTCCACCCTGACCCAGAGTGGTAGTATCTGTTAGGGTCCCATCTATGAGTTATATAAAAAAAAAAGTTTAAAAAAAAAATTGTATACCCATTTAGAATGAAGATAACAAAACATCTTCAGCATAAAATAACCCAACAAGGGTTGACATGCCATAAAATCCAACCAACTCTCCTACAATCTCCACTCATACACACAGGAAGGCTGCAGAACGGATTGATATAAATATTGTAACAATAGAAATTAATAGTCCAAATTCTGGAATGTCTTCTCTTAATATTTATTTGGTATTTATCTTAGTGAAGAAGTGTCTGATGTTTTTATAATAATAATAAGAATAATGTAGTGTCATGAACAGTTTACAGTAGTAATATGCATGTATGTGTGTGCATATGTATGTGGATAGTGGCATCAGGTATAGTGTCGGCTGACTACAGGAAGCATGGAGGCTTATCTAATTCTATTCTAACAGATAAACTAGGATGATTCAGTTGTTGAACTCTTATAAGATAATGCAATGATGTATTTTGACTGATAGCAATGAATAACCAAGTAGTAAGAAGCATTCACTGCTACATACTAACTGCACATTAGTTAGTCCAATACATGAAACTAATCAATACCATACAACATAATCCAACAATATGCTAACACATTGTTAAAACAATTACTAAAAAGTATAAATATAAATACACTATGTATTACTTCCTAACCGTTAGGCATGACATAACCCCAGATGTGTTGATATGCTGTTAAAATCGATAAACAAACAGAAATGTGTGGATATCATTGTTTGACTATTCAAGCGAAAATTCATTCATTTGAAAATTGCTTTATATGGAATTGCATGTATAGACTTGTTAAGATAATTTTTGACTTAAGATTTGAAGGTTATCTTACCCTTATACCATACTCTGGTATATGATGGAGGAGAGAGACAGATAGTTAGATATATTAGATGATAATAGTTGATAATATTACTTTACATTCTGCATACTTCATCTACTTGTCTGGCTGCCATGTTCTCTGGTTGGGCTTCTGTTAAGGGTTCATTCTTCTTTGTGCTAGGCTGGACATTGCTTTTAATAATTAATTAACAAAACAAGACTTGGTTGTTTCTTGATCAAATTTTATTTCCAACCTGCCCATTTGATTCCGTTATGGGTGAGTTGCGAACCCTAAGAGACATACTCTCTGATAGGGTGCCGGGTCGCATGTGACTAACTAAACTAAAACTTATTCTCACGGCTCTAAACCGTCTACCAGAAGGTCAGTTGGAATGTCACCGTTGTCATTCATCAGCCCAGAAACTTTCCATGGACCCCATCATTTTTAAGTCTAACAGACCTATTCAAAATTCTAACTACAGGTATGTTCATAGTTTATAACTGCTCATAAATTATGTAACATTAGTACTTATTAAAATCAGTATATACTATTAAGTGGTTTAGCTCAGTTGGTAGAGCACCTGCTTAAGAATTGCAAAGTTCCGGGTTCAATACCAGTCCCTGACAACTCAGCGCATGAGTAGTACAGATTGGGTAATCTGATTTGTGTGGTAAAGTGGGAGCTGACAGTAGTTGGCGCTCCACCTCAGCAAGACAATCTCCTTGGTCTAGTGCTAGCTAAAAAAAGGGATGACTCCCTGGCTGTCCAGCTGATACCGACAATAGACCACTCTATCAACTTTACTTTTTATTTTGAATGCTAGTTAGTAACAAATGTCACAAAAAAAAAAAACAATCTGTGATTTGTATGTAAGGCATTTTGGTAAACAAAAAGTGAGTCTTGTACTGTGAAAGACTAGTGTTATTTTCAAAGAACAGTGCACTTTATTCTTTTAAAAACAATTTTTTTTAGATTTATAAAAATTAGCAAGAACATGCGCCCTCCAGGCGTAAATATTTAAGTTGTAATATAATAAAATATTTCATTTCATTAATTTTCTAATTTAATACAAGAACACATATAAAAAGATTACTTATTTTAAAATATTTTAATTGTTTCTATATAAACATCATCAGGATTGATTTTGATTCAATGGAGAATAAAACAATAATATTAGATCAATAACACCAAGTAATATTTATCAAACCTGGTTTGTTAGAACCAGTTTGCAAATTAACCACAACATATATTATGTAAACCTTTATTCTTATAAGACAAATTTTAATTGCAGGATTTTAAATAACATGGGCTGTTTTGAGGCAAATCTAACTCAGATTTTCATAGATATCATTAATAAATAAGATTATTCTATGTATTAGATTTGACTATAAATATAATTAAATTGATAAACTTAATGCAATTCCTGACGTAGCAGTGACATAGTTTGGTTACAGATAGACAGATACCAAATCTCCATTATAATAAAGATAAGGCTTAGTAATTATTAAAATCTGTTTACTATTAATATTTTGGATTCTAGTTGTATAATACCAAATTAGTAGCTAATGTCACAAAAGACAATCCATGGTTTGTTTATGTAAGGCAGTAACTAAGAAGATTTGGTAAAAGTGAGTCTTGTACTGTGAAAGACTAGTGTTATTTTCAAAGAACAGTGCACTTTATTCTTTCAAAAAAGCAGCTCTTTATCTGGCTATATAAAAGGACAAGTTGATAGTTAACCAAATAAGGTAAGATTTAGGATGTCAATTTAATATATAGCTCTTTGTTTTAGGAGAATCAAAAGTGCAGAAACTAAAAACTTTTTTCTAGACATTCCTCTATATTCCTTTTTCTTTTTTTTTTTTTTCTTTTAAAATTTTTTCTTTTTTCTTTTTTTTCTTTTTCTTTTTTTTTTTTTTTTTTTTGTAAATTTTGTAAATTTTTTTTTTTTTTTTTTTTTTTTTTTTTTTTTTTTTTTTTTAGATTATAAAATGTAGTCTTGTAGAAAACTAAAACTCTTGCTGCCCTGTTTGGTTTGGCTGGGGCTGTAGAATACACCAACTGCACATCTGCAGAGGGGTAAAATCCCCACAATGGAGCCACCTGTTGACCGTGGGTGGTAACCCATGGATGAAACCTGGTGGCTGAGCAGTCTACAACATAATTGTCCCAAACCTTTTCCATTATGGCAAGACCCAACCCTTTTTATCAATATTGTGCTAGAAGGCAGTGGCTGAGGGTCTTAATGTCCTGGATATGATGTTAAACTGTATCTAATGGTGAAGTTCCAATTCTAGAGCTCTGAGAAATGTGGAATACTCCTTATCACCATTAATTCTTGTCCACTCTCACCCGGAGTGGTAGTACCTGTTTAATGTTCCATGTATGGGTTAGATAGAAAAAATGAGTTTTTTTAAAAATTGAGTACCTCCAAGCAGAGATGCTGATAGGTATATATCCTGCATCCCATTGTTTTCTTTTTTCTTCCTTCACCATTTCAAGCTAACTGTAAATACATTTCAATAGTTTCTTAGAAATGAATTACACAGGATAGGTTACAAGGCAAGAGTTAGATAGCTTTAGTTGGGATCCATGAATTTTCTGGGGGACTCATTCAAAGCAAATATATGCTTCCCTGGATGCACTAAATCAAAAAGCTATCAGCATCACTGCATCAAGAGTGAATAAAACAAAAACGTCTTTGGCATAAAATAACCCAACAAGGGTTGACATGCCGTAAAATCCAACAAACTTAAAACACTTGTTGCATAAGATTAACTCTTTAAATACTGAAAAGGCAGATTCTCTTTAATTACTGGGTTTAATTTTCAGCTCTAATTATCTATTCTGACTGATGATTAGCAAATCCTTTTTTCATCAAACTTGAATGAATGAATGAATAAATAAATAAAATGGTATGAATCACTTGTTTTTAAGTTGACAATCTGTTATTTTAAAGCTGACTCAATTAATACAATATATGTGTGGGTCCTCGTATTTTGCCAATCCTTTAGGATAAAGCATATATTTTTGATTTGATATGATACTCATATGCTTATTGATTTACTTAGAAAGTAGACCAGATTACTATACATCATCATTATTACTATGGCAACTATTGGCTAGTCTCTTAAGGCTACCTGCTAATATTATTTTTGTGTTTCTGGTGTGCATATGATGAAAAGGCTTTACCTAGGTCTGGGTCTTTTGTTGACCTGTATTAATAATGGCTTCTATTGTCAAAACAACTTCAAATACAGCAGACATTAATAATCACATGTGGGCAATATAATTTTCATTATTGGAGTTTTCTCCGCATGATAAATGTTTAGTATTCTTTTTTTTTATTTCTTTTTTTTTACTATTTATTTAACTATGCATATTGCTTGTTATCACCTGGCCTAGCAACAGCAAATTGATGAATTAAAGGAGGTTATACAAAACCCCTAGCGCTTAAAAGTAGATTCAAACCTGATCAGAGAAATCAAGTTTCACTTAAATACAATATTTTAATAGCCTCATATAAATTAAAATAAAATCCTAAAACACTATTTTTAATAGCCTCATATAAATTAAAATAAAATTCTAAAACACAATATTTTTAATAGCCTCATATAAATTAAAATAAAATTCTAAAACACAATATTTATAGCATATAAAATAAAATTCTAAACACAATATTTTAATAGCCTCATATAAATTAAAATAAAATTCTAAAACACAATATTTTAATAGCCTCATATAATTAAAATAAAATTCTAAAACACAATTTTAATAGCCTCATATAAATTAAAATAAAATCTAAAACACATATTTTTAATAGCCTCATATAAATTAAATAAATCTTAAACACAAATTTTAATAGCCTCATATAAATTAAATAAAATTCTAAAACAATATTTTAATAGCCTCATATAAATTAAAATAAAATTCTAAAAACACAATATTTTTAATAGCCTCATATAAATTAAAATAAAATTCTAAAACACAATATTTAATAGCTCATATAAATTAAATAAAATCCTAAACACAATATTTTAATAGCGTACATATAAATTAAATAAAATCCTAAAACACATTTTTAATAGCTCATATAAAATTAAAATAAAATCCTAAACACAATATAGAACCACTAGCGGGACCTGTGGATATACCACAGCAAGTGATGCTGATAGCTTTTTGATTTAGTGCATCCAGGGATGCATATATTTCTTTAAATGAGTCCCACTGGAAAATCTATGGGTCCCAATTAAAGCCCTCTGACTCTTATCTTGTAACCTATCCTGAGTAATTCATTTCTAAGAAATATATTTAGTTAGCTTGAATGGTGAAGGAAAAAAAAGAAAAATACTGGGATGCATGGATACGATTTACTGCGTCCTTTTAGATTTTGTTCCATAGTTGATAATTTAATTATTAACGTGTTTGATACATTTACTATTGCAATATAGTTCATTCTGGGAAGAAAAATGGATATAAAATCCGACAGTGTAATTAAGTATTATGTTTTTGAAAAAGCAAAAAATAAATTAAAAGATTGACTTGCAGAAAGCTGATGTTAAAGTGCTTTGGTTTTAATCAAACCATCAACGGAACTCAACTTGGTTAATAATTATAAATCATGTGAAAGAAATTGGGGTATATAATATATATATTATATATATATATATTATATAATATAAATATATATACCCTCCGGCATGAGCAGGATGCGACACAATGTCAATTTCTTAAGCGGAGTTTATCAGGTTTGAATTTCAGAGTTTTCCTTCTCTAACCGGTTGCCTAACCATGGTTAAAGAGTCCAGTCTGTCCTACTATTTGCCCCATAGCTGAGGGAGAGTAGGATTCATACCTTTCCCAAGGGTATTAGCACTAAGTGAAATGCAATTACCAGTCCAGGATTTGAACTCGGTGCGACGAATCCATTTCCCAAGACTAACCATTACACCACGCGCTTCAAGAAATTGGTAATAAACAAGCAAAAGCTTTTGAGCCTTAGTTTTGGCGATATTAAAAGGTTCAACTGGGCACTCGAAATGCAAGAAAAATGTAAAAACGCTTTAGCATCGGATTTCTGTAAGTCAATCTTCGAACTTATTTTTGTTTTTCAAAACTTTATACTTAATAGTTCAATATGTAAAAAGTAATAATCTTGACTCCCTCTAATTTTTTTTTATTTTTTTTTTTTTTTATTATATTCGATTGAAACAGATTAGTGCTATCACTTCCATGCACTCATGCCTTCTCTCAATATTTCCCCTACTCTTTATTATATTTTCTTTCTGTGTAGCATGTCCTTTTTCTTCTTTCTTTTCTTTATAAATAAAAAGAATGGTCCATTATTTAGCTAAGATGATGACACTTCATAAGAATATGGGCAGATAAGCAAGACCAGATAATCAGGATTTACATTTTTTGCATTTTCATCTTGGAAGTTTGAACAGTCTCATTTTTATTTTTAACCAGAGTGTGTTGCAAGATGATAATGATCGTACAATTAAGGAACATATGTAAGAACAAAAAGTAAACATAGACACACATACACACACACACAACACACCCAAAAAGTATAAACTTAAGTAGAAAACACAGAAATTCTCTAGAACAAAAAAACAAATTTCAAACACACACACCTAACATATCAAATGAACATCTGATGTACTATAAAAGAGTAATAAAAGCCTCAGTTAATGAATTTATTACCAACCACCCAGAAAACAAAACACCTGTTTAAAGACTAATGTTAAAAATGAAATTCCTTTATATTCCAACCCACCAAACAGAAGAGGGAAGTGAAATACTCATTATGTGTATAATATAGTATATATATATATATACAACATGCATTAAGAATTCATTTTCATATTATCAATCAAAGCCTGAAAATACCAGAAGATCTGAAACATGTGTTGCATATGTAAGATAAAAAGATTAAAAAATTTTTCTGAAAACATAATACATTTGCGGACCTTCTTTTTTATAAAATATCGAATTTTCTTCCCATGTGAACCAGAACAACATTTTTTATATATGTTTAATGTATAGATTGGATAATTTTCTGTCTTTTCTGTCCGCATGTTCTTCCTAAATGGCTATAAAGATATTTTGCTCATCTTTTAGTCAAGCTATGGTGTAGTGACATTTATTAATCAGATGTTATAAAAAATAAAAATGAAAAAAATCTTTTTTGTGATTAGTTAGCTTTTTGTATTGCTATCAAATTTTTTTTAGCAAAAAAACTACCATTTGGGTAAATTTTTAAGAACTATTACTCACTCTCGAGCGATTTCTAATATTAAGTCGTATTAATCCTTATTTGTATTTTCTCTATATTGTAAATTTTTGTCTATTTTCGGCATGCTCTCCTCTTTTGTAATTGTTTTTTTTTGGGTGATTGAAAAGTAAATCCCCTATTCTAAACTATTTATCTATAATTTTTTTATATCAGTTAAATTTTTCTCAATTCTTTAATGTATGTCTTTAATATATAGCAATTAAATCTGTTGTTAATGGTGGTACTATTTAAAAAAAAATATATATATATCGCCTTATGTTTAACTTATGAACCATTTACTAAATGTTAATCATCTGACTTGATAGATTTTGTGTGGCTTTCTTCAGGATTGCTAAAATCAGTTACCTATTATTAATTTTGATTCCTACAAATGGTCCACATAAGAAAGTCTCTTAGAATTAAATTATTATCTGAAATCAAATTTATAAGCTTCAACGTAAACCCTTAAAAGATATTTCTCTGTAATTTGTAACTATTAACACGTGATTTTTCAGCGACTTTATCTTCTTTAGCATTGCAGGGGCCTTGCAAACAATGATTTAAGTATTCGCCAAGTGGAACGTTGTTCAGAATCAGGACGAAACCAGACAAGCTAGTGTCCTTAAAAATTTGGAATCTGGGTAAGCAAACTTGAAATTGAGTAAATTTGTTTCCAAACAATTAATTATTTATTTACTTTATTTATTAAATTGTTAATCCTCTTTGGTTGACTTTTAAATGCTGCTCTTTTAATCCGCTTTGATTTTTTGACTTCTGACTATTAATGAAAAATATCTTTAGAGAACGCATCTAATTGTGAAGTTCATCCTGGAGCTTTGGGGAGTGTGGAATACCCCCTTATGGCACTCCCAAACCCTTTTGATCATATAAGTTCAAGGATCACCGAAACTTTTCACTGTGAGCGGATAATAAAAAAAATCAATGGACATGGGCCCATTATTAATTGTGTTCCATAACATGATGCTTCAAATTAAACATTTGATCAACTTGGTAATTTTATAAATCTTTATATATATTGAA
>JALAJA010000804.1:0-41569 GCA_023376005.1 Doryteuthis pealeii
AGCTGGAAAGCTGGAAAACATCCAATAAAGTTACTTTTGTTTTATTTTTTATTAATTCCTTAAAAGATGGAGGAAAAATCCATAATAAGAGTAGAAGAAAACTATTAAAACTCTTGTTTCACCATTTCAAAATTGACATTTCTAAAAAAACCAAGGCAAAGATAACGGGTATACATGGGTAAATTCCATGTCAAATCATCCAGAAAAAAGTAGAATTGTCACCCAACCACTCAATTTTTCTGAAATTTTTTTCATGTGTGGACTATGTTAACATTAGACAATCCCCAAATTTGAGCTTCCAATTCCAGAAATTGGCAGAGTTTACTTCTGGGGAACCACCTAAAATCAAGAAAATTACATCCAAAAGATCATAGATAGACAAACTAGACATCAAAACTGGGGGTTTTACAATAGAAGAACTTAACGACAGTCTTAAAGAAACTAAAAGGTAGAAAAACAGCAGGTTGACGAAATACCCCCAGAGGTATGGAAGATGGGAAAGTTCAATAACATACTGCTTAGGCTATTGCAATGCTGTATATAGACAAAATAAGATAGATAAATGGACAAAAGGATGATCCTCCCATTCCCCAAAAGAGAACCTAGGAATTGCTAAAAACTACAGAGGCATAACTCTTACTGCTATTTGCAGCTAAGATAATTATAATTCCTTAGGAAAAACCAAAATGGATTCTGCAGAAATCGATCCCAACCTCTCAGATCCTGACTGTATGACGGATCATAGAGGGATTAGAGCAAAGAATATAGAGGCAACTCTACTATTTCGTAGATTTTCTCCAAGGCTTTGATTCCATCACAGAGGAAAAATGAACAAATACTACTAGCATATGGTCTCCCCAAAGAAATGGTTGCCGCTATTAATGATGCTCTACAAAAAACACTAAGCAATGGTATGCTGACCTGGTTGGTTACAAACAAATTATCAGTCATATGGAAGTCTGATCTCACTGACAGCTAAAGCGGCAATTCTCCAGGCTGTGGTTATGTCAGTACTGCTGTATGGTTGCACTACTTGGCCCTAATGAAGCGCTTGAGAATAAGCCTAGATGGGAGCTGCACAAGAATGCTGATTGCAGTCTTGAACAAGTCGTGGAAACAGCACCCCACAAGAAGCAGCTGTATAAGCCACCTGCCCCCCATCTCACAAACCATCAAGTAAGATGGACTAGACATGCAGGACACTGCGCTGGATAAGCAAAGACGAGTCATAAGCGATGTTCTCCTGTGGAAACCAACACATGGACATAGCTAACATAGGCTGCCCACTAAGGACCTACATTGACCCAATTATGTGAGGACGTGGCTGCTGCGCAGAAGAACTCCAGGGCAATGGAATTAATAGGGAGGTTGGTGAGAGATTGTCATGGATATCCGTGCTGCTTGCGCGACTGATGATGTTAGATTATTTACTCGACAAATTGGTGGGGTTGGCGAAAAATGGCAACTTTTTGATAATCTATTTTTATCTGTAAAATGAGTTCTAGAGCTACTCTACTCCTAAAAATTGGTTTATAAAAGCATTTTTGCCCAAGGAATCCTAAAATGCTATCAAAAATCTTAAAGTCACCCAATTTTAAGTTATTGATGATTTTGATTTTTTCCTAGCAAGATCAATATCCCATGTGGCACTGCATCTATGACAATTTTCTTTTCTATTATTATATTCACATATATTGAACATTATTATGTACCAAAAAGATAGTTTATATTTTCTCAGAAACAAAGCTACAACATCAGTTAGAATTTTGCAAATCAGAAATTATTAATAACTTAAAATTGGTTAACTTTGAGACTTTTTTGATAGCATTTTTGAATTCCTTGGGCTAAAATGCTTTTTTATAACCAATTTTCAGTAGGAAGCTCATTTTACAGACAAAAATAAATTACAAAATGTTGCCATTTTTCGCAACTCCTTACCCAAATTTGGAGAGTTATGTTGATTTTTAGAATCACATAACTCGGCATTTTTGGAATTGGAAAATCAAATTTTGGGGATTGGCTAACTATAAGATAGTTAACACCTGGACAAAATTTCAGAAAAATCGAAGTGCAAAATTTTAACAAATTTTTAAAAAAATGTTGTAGCTTCGGTTCTAAGCAAATATAAATTATCTTTTGGTACAAATAATGTTTAATATATGGAAATAAGAGAAAAAAATTATTGTGTTGATGCAGTGCCACTTCAGGATATTGTTCTTGCTAGTAAAAAAAATCAGAAATCATCAATAACTTAAAAATGATTGACTTTTTTTTATGGTATTTTTGGATTTCATGGGCAAAAATGCTTTTATAAAACAATTTTTAGCAGTAGGGAAGCTCTAAAACTCATTTCACAGACAAAAATAGGTTACAAAAAGTTGCCATTTTCGCGATCCACTCAAATTTGGAGAGCTAAAAATGATTTTAACTCCGCAATTTTTGGAATTGGAAGCTCAAATTTTGGCAATTGGCTAACTTTAACATATTTTGAAGTGGGTGGGGTGACATGGCCTGGATGATAGGATATGGAAATTTTCCCATGCTTGACGGAAAGTCAGAGATCATTTCAGCATATTATTTATTTTGTAAACAGGAACCTATTTCTAAATCATAAAATCAATATTTTTCAAAACTGATGAATGTCTTATTAGAGGAAGATCTTCTGAATACAAAGTAACATAAATTAGATATGAAAATTTTTTTCAATTTTTTTTTCATGGCACCAGCGTGGTTCAGATATACCAAAAAAAATTCAGTTTTGTAGGGAAATATTTTTTTGAGAGACACTTAAGAGATTTATCATTTTAAAACTGCCTTTTGTCTGGATTTGTGGTTTTGACTAAACAATAATGCCATGTAATACTTTACAGCTCCAGCTAAAAACCTAATTAATAATGTTTAATTAAATATGAATTATTATTCTGTAAATAAATTGTTAATTGTTTTTTCTTTTGAAGTTTCTATACAATTAGTTATGTCTTGCAGCAACATGGCTTCTTGCTTATTATCTGTTGTTTAGATATATCCTCTGATGAGAGCCCTCACCTTTCTCTCTAATGAAGACTTAAAAATAATATTACAACCTTCTTGTAGGTCTAACAATTGTGCATATCAAATTGGGTTGCTTTACATCAAACATTTGGCCATCTAAAAGAGAAAGACAAAGTTCCCTACTATAATATAAATTGTTGAGACAATGAATAATTATTCTCCCTTAGATAATGGGCTATTGTTGGGTACTTGTGAGATGTCACATGGCAGTCACAGAAATCCATTCTTTGGTCTTGTTGCTTCTGTTCTTTGAACAGCAGATATGTTCTTGAACTTCTGCCAGGTAAAGCCATGTGGCTATTTTATTTTCTCTCATCAAGTAAGGTTCTATTCCACTTTGTATCCCTTCCACATATTGCCTTGTTCACAGAAGGGTAATGTATATATTTTAGCTATTGGGACACGTTGTGTATTTTCTTTTTTAATAACCATTGCCATGTAACATTATGCATATAAAGGTTATATGTTCAAATACATTACTTTCCTTCCATTGTGTTCAGTGTTAATATATCACAGACTATACTAATTACTAATATTGGTCATTGGTGAATGGGAACTCACCTAATATCTTCTTTAAAACACCAAGCATACCAATAATTGATAAGACTATTTTTTTCGGTCTCATAAGTTTCTTCTGTTGAATGTTTTATTGTTCTGGAGAATATTTTTATTGATTCTACTGATAATTTTCTTTTCCAAGTTTTTATATTTATTTCATTGCAGAAATTAAAAACTGACAGTCTATTTTATAAAATTGATATAATGGGCAATGATGTAAAGTAGTTAGTAGTCAATTTGGACCATTATTGTCTGGTAAAGATAAATTTAGAATTTCATTATTCATACAAAAAATAAAACTCAATGTTGACTGTTTTATATGTATTATTTGTGGATGTCATCTGTTGCCTTAAAAATTATAAAAGTTATAAGATTATGAAATAGGCTAGATTTTTTTCTTACTGATTGTTTATTGCAAAGAGTTTATAAAGGGAGGAAATTTATGAATCAAGGAATCTATGAAAGATACAAGAGAAAGAACCAATTAAAGAATGAACCTGTTCAAAATAATTAATGGAATTTCTAAATTATGAAGAATTTTTTTAAATATTTCTCCTCAAACTAGAATTTCCTTTCAAAGCAGATTTCAAAAACTAGTCTATTAACCAATTAGATTATTTTGCTAATAGAACAATATATTTTTGAATATTTTAAAATAACCCTGTTGGGTTGATATGCCATGAAAATTCAGTTAATCAATTATTTCTGTTATTTTGTAAAAAAATTCATTCTTGAAACCAAAAACATTAAAAAAAACATCAACCCCTTTCATCATGGTTCCAGTAGGACTAAGAAAAAAATTCAGCAATATTCAATTAATTTATTTGGGGGTGAAACAGAAATTAAATTTAGTGGCAAGAGGTGCATCAAGTAAGAAGTTTGAAAAGCCTAGTCTAAACTCTTGACACTTGGTCTGATGTTGCAGCAACTGTTACGCTCATATTTATGCCCATCAGTCACCTCTGACTCAGAGCACTACTCAGAAGGTGGACGGTCATCTTTGATTATAAGCAATGACCATTGGCTATACTAATGCAGTTTAATTAAAAGCTTTCTTAATTAGTAGGGTTAGATGAACTAAAAAATCTGTTAATTCTATGTGGAATTTTGAACTTTAGCTTCTATCAGTGTTGACAAGTATACTTGTATCTCAACACATGCTTATCAGAGCAGATACCCACTTTTTATTCTTTCAGTTCTAGAACCTACTCAAGCAATACTCCTTTATTAATAAATGCCTAACACTGGACAAATCAAGCACACTTACATTCAACTCCAGAATGCAAAATTTCTTTAAGATCATAATTAATAGATTCTTGAGTTTTCCACATGTGTCCTCTCATGTTCCATGTCTTATCATGCCACAACTCTAATATGTGTTGTAGAACGTCTGTGAAGAAGACCAATTTCACTTCTCTTGTGATTGCAAGTTGAACCTTCAAGATACTGCAAATAGAGTAAATAGTGTGAAAACCTGAGAGGACACATGTGGAAAACTCAAGAATCTATTATTAATGATCTTATAAGAAATTTGCATTCTGGAGTTGAATGTAAGTGTGCTTGATTTGTCCAGTGTTAGGCATATTAATAAAGGAGAGTATGCTTGAGTAGGTTCTAGAACTGAAGAGATAAAAAGTGGGTATCTGCTCTGATAAGCATGTGTTGAGATACAAGTTATACTTGTCCAACACTGATAGAAGCTAAAGTTCAAAATTCAACAATAGAATTAACAGATTTTAGTTCATCTAACCCTACCTAATTAAGAAAGCTTTTAATTAAAACTGCATTAGTATAGCCAGATGGTCATTGCTTATAATCAAAGATGACCGTCCCACCAGTTCTGAGTAGTGCTCTGAGTCCAGAGGTGACTGATGGGCATAATATGAGCGTAACAGTTGCTGCACATCAGACAAGTGTCAAGAGTTTAGACTAGGGCTTTTCAACTTCTTACTTGATGCACCTCTTGCCACTAAATTTAATTTCTGTTCACCCCCAAATAAATTAATTGAATATTGCTGAATTTTTTCTTAGTCCTACTGGAAACCATGATGAAAGGGGTTGATGTTTTTTTTTTAATGTTTTTGGTTTCAAGATGAATTTTTTTACAAATACAGAAAATAATTGATTAACTGATTTTCATGCATATCAACCCAACAGGGTTATTTTTAAAATATTCAAAAATATATGTTCTATAGCAAAATAATCTAATTGGTTAATAGACTTAGTTTTTGAAATCTGCTTTGAAAGGAAATTCTAGTTTGAGGAGAAATATTTAAAAAAATGTCTTCATAATTAGAAATTCCATTAATTATTTTGAACAGGTCATCTTTTAATTGGTTCTTTCTCTTGTATCTTCATAGATTCCTTGATTCATAAATTTCCTCCCTTTATAAACTCTTTGCAATAACAATCAGTAAGAAAAAAAAATCTAGCCTATTTCATAAATCTTTAATAACTTTATAATTTTTTTAAGGCAACAGATGACATCCCACAAATAATACAATATAAAACAGTCAACATGGAGTTTTATTTTGTATGAATAATGAAATTCTAAATTTATCTTTACCAGACAATAATGGTCCAAATTGACTACTAACTACTTTACATCATTGCCCATTATTATCAATTTTATAAATGACTGTTCAGTTTTTAATTTCTGCAATGAAATAAAATATAAAAATTGGAAAGAAATTATCAGTAGAATCAATAAAAATTATTCTCCAGAACAATGAAAACATTCAACAGAAGAAACATTCATGAGACCGAAAAAAAATAGTCTTATCAATTATTGGTATGCTTGGTGTTAAAGAAGATATTTAGGTGAGTTCCATTCACCAATGACCAATATTAGCATTAGTATATCTGTGATATATTAACACTGAACACAATGGAAGAAAGTAATGTATTTGAAATATAACCTTTTATATGCATAATGTTAATGGCAATGGTATTAAAAAGAAAGAACACAACGTGTCCAATAGCTAGAATATATACATACCCTTCTATGAACAAGCAATATGTGGAAGGGATACAAAGTGGAATAAACCTTACTTGATGAGAGAAAATAAAATAGCCACATGGCTTTACCTGGCAGAGTTCAAGAAACATATCTGCTGTTCAAAGAACAGAAGCAACAGAGACCAAGAATGGATTTCTGTGACTGCCATGTGACATCTCACAAAGTACCCAACAGATATGCCCATTATCTAAGGGAGATAATTATTCATTGTCTCAACAATTATATTTATAGTAGGGAACTTTGTCTTTCTTCTTTAGATGGCCAAATGTTTTGATGTAAAGCAACCCAATTTGATATGCACAATTGTTAGACCTACAAGAAGGTTGTAATATTATTTTTTAAAGTCTTCATTAGAGAGAAAGGTGAGGGCTCTCATCAAGAGGATATATCTAACAACAGATAATAAGCAAGAAGCCATGTTGCTGCAAGACATAACTAATTGTATAGAAACTTCAAAAGAAAAACAATTAACAATTTATCTTACTAGAATAATAATTCATATTTAATTAAACATTATTAATTAGGTTTTTAGCTGGAGCTGTAAAGTAATTACATGACATTATTGTTTAGTCAGAACCACAAATCCAGACAAAAGGCAGTTTAAAATGATAAATCTCTTAAGTGTCTCTCAAAAAAATATTTCCCTACAAAACTGAATTTTTTTGGTATATCTGAACCACCTGGGTGCCATGAGAAAAAAATTGAAAAAAGTTTTCATATCTAATTTATGTTACTTTGTATTCAGAAGATCTTCCTCTAATAAGACAATTCATCAGTTTTGAAAAATATTGATTTTATGATTTTAGAAATAGGTTCCTGTTTACAAAATAAATAATATGCTGAAATGATCTCTGACTTTCCATCAAGCATGTGGGAAATTCCATATCATATCATCCAGGCCATGTCACCCACCCACTTCAATTATATTAAAGTTAGCCAATTGCCAAAATTTGAGCTTCCAATTCCAAAAATTGGCGGAGTTAAAATCATTTTTAGCTCTCCAAATTTGAGGTGGATCGCGAAAAATGGCAACTTTTTGTAACCTATTTTTGTCTGTGAAATGAGTTTTAGAGCTTCCCTACTGCTAAAAATTGTTTTATAAAAGCATTTTTGCCCATGAAATCCAAAAATACCATAAAAAAGTCAATCATTTTTAAGTTATTGATGATTTCTGATTTTTTCCTAGCAAGAACAATATCCTGAAGTGGCACTGCATCAACAACAATAATTTTTTCTCTTATTTCCATATATTAAACATTATTTGTACCAAAAAGATAATTTGATATTTGCTTAGAACCGAAGCTACAACATTTTTAAAAATTTGTTAAAATTTTGCACTTCGATTTTTCTGAAATTTTGTCCAGGTGTTAACTATCTTATAGTTAGCCAATCCCCAAAATTTGATTTTCCAATTCCAAAAATTGGCCGAGTTATGTTGATTCTAAAAATCAACATAACTCTCCAAATTTGGGTAAGGAGTTGCGAAAAATGGCAACATTTTGTAATTTATTTTTGTCTGTAAAATGAGCTTCCCTACTGAAAATTGGTTTATAAAAGCATTTTAGCCCAAGGAATTCAAAAATGCTATCAAAAAAGTCTCAAAGTTAACCAATTTTAAGTTATTAATAATTTCTGATTTGCAAAATTCTAACTGATGTTGTAGCTTTGTTTCTGAGAAAATATCAAACTATCTTTTTGGTACAAATAATGTTCAATATATGTGAAATAATAATAGAAAAGAAAATTGTCATAGATGCAGTGCCACATTGGGATATTGATCTTGCTAGGAAAAAATCAGAAATCATCAATAACTTAAAATTGGGTGACTTTAAGATTTTTTGATAGCATTTTAGGATTCCTTGGGCAAAAATGCTTTTATAAACCAATTTTTAGGAGTAGAGTAGCTCTAGAACTCATTTTACAGATAAAAATAGATTACAAAAAGTTTTTTTCGCCAACCCCACCAAATTTGTCAAATCATCATCATCATCATCATGTCGTGCAAGCAGCACGGATATCCATGACAATCTCTCACCAACCTTCCCTATTATTCATTGCCCCTGGGAGTTCTTCTGCGCAGCAGCCACATCCTCACATAATTGATCAATGTAGGTCCTTAGTGGGCAGCCTATGTTAGCATGTCCATGTGTTGGTTTCCACAGGAGAACATCGCTTATGAGCTCGTCTTTGCTTATCCAGCAGTGTCCTGCATGTCTAGTCCATCTTACTTGGATGGTTTGTGAGATGGGGGGCAGGTGGCTATACAGCTGCTTCCTTGTGGGGTGCTGTTTCCACGACTTGTTCAAGACTGCAATCAGCATTCTTGTGCAGCTCCCATCTAGCTTATTCTCAAGGCGCTTCATTAGGGTCCAAGTAGTGCAACCATACAGCAGTACTGACATAACCACAGCCTGGAAGAATTGCCGCTTTAGCTTGTCAGTGAGATCAGACTTCCATATGACTGATAATTTGTTTGTAACCAACCAGGTCAGCATACCATTGCTTTAGTGTTTTTGTAGAGCATCATTATAGCGGCAACCATTTCTTTGGGGAGACCATATGCTAGTAGTATTTGTTCCATTTTTCCTCTGTGTATGGAATCAAAGCCTTGGAGAAATCTACGAATAGTAGAGTTGCCTCTATATTCTTTGCTCTAATCCCTTCTATGATCCGTCATACAGTCAGGATCTGAGAGGTTGTGGATCGATTTCTGCAGAATCCATTTTGGTTTTTCCTAAGGACATTATATATCTTAGCTGCAATAGCAGTAAGAGTTATGCCTCTGTAGTTTTTAGCAATTCCTAGGTCTCTCTTTTTGGGGAATGGGAGGATGCATCCTTTTGTCCATTTATCTATCTTATTTTGTCTATATACAGCATTGCATAGCCTAAGCAGTATGTTATTGAACTTTCCCATCTTCCATACCTCTGGGGGTATTTCGTCAAGCCCTGCTGTTTTTCTACCTTTTAGTTTCTTTAAGACTTCGTTAAGTTCTTCTATTGTAAAACCCCCCAGTTTGATGTCTAGTTGTCTATCTATGATCTTTTGGATGTAATTTTCTATGATTTTAGGTGGGTTCCCCAGAAGTAAACTCTGCCAATTTCTGGAATTGGAAGCTCAAATTTTGGGGATTGTCTAATGTTAACATAGTCCACACATGAAAAAAATTTCAGAAAAATTGAAGTGGTTGGGTGACAATTCTACTTTTTTTTCTGGATGATTTGACATGGAATTTACCCATGTATACCCGTTATCTTTCCCTTGGTTTATTTTAGAAATGTCAATTTTGAAATGGTGAAACAAGAGTTTTAATAGTTTTCTTCTACTCTTATTATGGATTTTCCTCCATCTTTTAAGGAATAATAAAAAATAAAACAAAAGTAACTTTATTGGATGTTTTCCAGCTTCCAGCTAGTCTTATTATTTAGCAATACTTACAATTAGCCAACATTTACAGTATATGTACTATATAGAAATGATCTCTGACTTTCCTGACACACATGTTACCTGTTATCTTTCCTTGTTTTTATTTACAAATGTCATTTTCAAAATGCTGAAACTTGGGTCTTAATAGAAGTTTTCCTCCCCATTCCTATTATTATGGATTTCCCTCCTCCTCTTCTCTTATGGAATGATATAAAAATCTAAAATAGTCATTCTTTGACTTTTCCTGGTCTCTTCTTTCTTCTTTCTTTATGATACTCAAATTCCAGGTAGGGGACATTTGTTTACAACTTTGCAAGTATTTTAATGACACTTGCAAAGCAAGGAAGGTCTTGCTCTGCAGCAGATGACCTTGGAGTTGCAAAAAAATATCGATACTGTGTATATGTTGCGTGATGTTTAGGTCACGTTGAAGGAAGAAACATAAATATCTTTGAAATTTTGTTTTTAAATCTCGCAAAAAAAGAATAACGAACATAAAGAGCTGTTACACAAAAAAAATTAATTCAAAGATCAAATTATCCAGTTGGGGAAAATACTCATCATTATCGTAAAAAATAAGACAAACATTCAGTTTATTTACAACACGGCCAGTTTCTTTATTGAATCATTTTTTAACAGAAGTCTGTATTTATGGTTCTTTTATTAAAAATCTTTGCCATTGAGACTTATAAAAATCTTCTGATATAATTATCTAGACTCTTATCTTTATTGAAAAAAAGTAAAATCGTTTTTGCGATTCATTTTTTCATAATTACAATAAAATAAATAGGGGGAGCAGACCTAATAAAAATATTCCCCAATATATTTAAAAAAAAAAAAAATTCAGACACAATATTCATCCAAAAGTAAGTAATTATGGAAATTTTTGTGAAAATTGGACCATTAGTTTATTTTTCATAGAATTAAAAAGAACCCTCGTTATAAATTTTTTTAAAAATCATTAGGAGTTTGTTTAATGCTTCTTCTTTCGAGTGAATAAAAAATTTCAAGATAATATTAACCTTTAAGCAAGTCTTATTATGTTTAAATATAGTGGGGGTAAATTTCACGGGGAACATTGGTGGTACCATGGAAAATTCAATATAGACAACATTTACGCTTGTGAAAAAAAGTATGATATTCAAGAGGCTATAGGCATTCATTTGACCACTTTTTTCCCACCATCAAAATTATTAATTAAATAAAAAACTAGAGCTATATTGGCCTTTGGCCCGTAGCCTATTCCTTGTTTAATTGTTGTTTTGTTTCTTGAACAAAAAACACAGAGATCACAATTTCAAGACTAAATAAACCAAAATCAGTATTATTTAATTCCTAAACATTATTTAATAGTGTTTCTATTTATACTATTAACAACTATAGATGATAACAAAGTGAAAAAAAATATTTTTTGATTTTGAGACAGTTCTGGGACAGTCATGAAAAAAGTTAGTCTGAAGACCTGATCACAAGAAAACTATTCAAAATGTTTTGAATTATTTTTCTGGATATATTACAGAAGATGCCTTTCATACCATAATAAAACAATACTAGCAGGTTGACACTATAAAAACCTAAAATGAAAATTGGTTTACCTGATTCAAAACATTTTGTAGTTTTGTCATGTTCGTAATCTCTTTGTACACTCGATCTGCAATGGTACCTCTACTTGCATGAAATCGCCAAATATAATTGGAGTGTTTTTTCAGTTCATCTGGAGGTATTGTCTGCAAAATTTAATGACACTTAAAACAATAATAATATACATTTATTTCTTTGGACAATAGAAAAAGAAATCACAGAAAGATATTTACTTATGTGATACAAACAAAATTCTTAATATGATATCTATTTTATCTTGATTGACATAAGTAAAGCATGGACTACTATTGACAGGTTAATCACCATATGGAAATCTGATATCTCTAATAAAACAAAACAGGAATTATTCCAAACTGTAATTGTGTCAATACTATTGTAAGTTTGCACTACTTGGATTCTAACAAACACTTAAAGAAAAATCTAGATGGAAACTACACAAGAAAATTGTGCTGTTTTAAACAAATGCTGAAAGCAGCCCCCTACAAAACAACAGCTGTGCAGCCACTTTCCACTAAAAAATATCCAAGTAAGACCAGCAAGACACTGTCAAAAAAGTAAGTGACATTTTGCTATGGACTCCTACACACAGACACACCAGTGTTGGCTTACTAGCAAAATCTTACATTAATCAGCTCTGTATGGACATTGGAATGCCATCAAGAGGATTTACAAAAGCAATAACTGATAGGGATAGATGACAAGAGTCAAGGGAATCTGTACTGTTGGTGTGACTTGATAATGATGGTGATTAATTTGAGGTTTTCTTTATTTTGTCTCAAAACATTAAAGAAAAATAGCCAATTGAAAATCATTTCTCTCATGATTTTGAAAGGCAGCCACCATTTTGTAAGTAAACAAAATGATAAGCAGCAGATAGTAAAACTTTTAATGAAACTTTAAGTTTAAAAAAAACTATAAACTAATGTTTTAGAGAATTTTAAGAATTAGTTTTAGATTCATCTATTTTCAACAACTTTTCTTTCATCTTGTTACAAAACATAAAAAAAACCTTAGCATTTTGATAAATAACAAAAAAAAAATTCAAAGAAAAGGGAGACAAATATTAATAATGACAGTTTCATCTAAGAAATCCAGAAATTCAGTTTTAGATTTAATTTTTGTTTTTGCAAAATGATTAAATAAATATAAAATAGTTTGATTTTGTTTTTTTCATTTGAAATGATTAAGTTGAATTTTTTTTCTTTACTAACCTCATGAAAATGTTTGTGAGAAATTTCACTCAACATTTGATAAAAGTATGATTTATCTTGGTCACTGATCAAACGGTCATGAAACACTCGCTGGCTTCATGGCAGAAAAGACGAAATACATTATTACTGGTCTGGACAATTCGAATGTTAGCCTGTAACATACCTAAAGAAAAAGACAATAGCAAAAATAGATTCAGTTAATTATCTATAATATATTACAGATAAGTTCCAACATTTATAGTTGGACATCATAAAATACATGATGAGTATTTTAAGAAAAATGCAAATAAATATCAAATATTAATCACACTTTTTTTTATAAAAATAATCTATTAATTGGCAACAGCTTTCTGGAAATTTCATCCTCATGGCAAAAAATACTTTATGGCAAGCCTCTGAAATTAATAGACCAGTTCATATACCTCAGTAGCAATATCACATCTACTGAAAGTATGTATATAGGTAATGCATGGATTGCTATTGACAGGTTAACAACCATATGGAGATCTGATCTCTTTGATAACAAAATGGGAATTCTTCCAAGCTGTAGCAGTGTCAGTACTATTGAATGGTTGCATCACTTGGAGAAAAAGCTAGATGAGAAATACCCAAGAATACTAATTAATGTTTTTGAACAAATCCTGGAAGTATCACCCCACAAAATAGCAGTTTTATGGTCATTTACCTCCCATCTTGCAAACCATTCAAGTAAGATCTACAAAACATGCCAGCCATTGCTGAAGAAGTAAGGATAAATTCATAAGCCATGTTCTCTATAGACTCCTATACATGGACACATCAATGTTAACTGACCAGCAAAAAACTTAATTCATCAGCTCTGTGCAGACTCTGGGTGCCATCTAGAGGATTTACCAAGAGTGATGATCAATAGGGACAGATGGTAAGAGAGCGTCAAGGGAATTTGTGCATACCATGATGATGATGATGATGATGATGCTTATATTTCCAAAAAGATTTTTAGAATTTTTAACTCTGTGTTTCTTAGAATATATCTCAAGAGCATTGTTAGAGGAGATGAAGAAAACAAGATGTCCACATAAAAACACACACATGTGCACTGTTAATATCTAACAGTTTTTTCCATCCTCCTATACCATTTTTGAGGAGAATAAAAATAAATATGTTTGTGATAAAAAAAATCACAATATGAGTAAGGTGAAAAATCATACATAATAAGTATAAATGTAAAATTCTTGGTAAAAAAAAAAAGCATTAGATTTATAGGTTAAAAAAATTCACTCTGAATTATCCAATTGAACACATGACCCAACGGATATAAGGGTTGAGTTAATATATTTCTACGTGATAATCATCTGGAGATTGAAGGTTCAATTCTGACTAGAATAGAATACTTAACATAGCTCAATACTTGTACCAGGTCATAGTTAACAGAATGAGAACAATCTACCCCAATGGATTAAATAAAGGGTTTGAGTCAAAGTTCAGTTTCCCAAGTTTGACAAGTATCACCTGCAGAAGGCCATAGGGCACATCAACCAAAAACGTTGTGTATATAACAATAAAGATAAGCACAACAGTCCGAAAAATCTGAATAATACAAATTATCAAGCCTCATCTCAAAATTCAGATAAATATTGTTTGTGTCAAAAATACATTTTACTGTTTTATGTTATTAATTGTTGATGGGATATAACAAGTATCTTGATGTCAGAATAGTATTTGTGTGGCTATAAACATAATCTAGATTTTGCAATGAAAAATAAAATGATTAATCATTTTAAATCTTGTTCTCATTTTAGTAACACCGGCAAAAATTATAGAATTTAACAAAATTAGAGGATGTCCATATGTTTTGTTTTTTGGACTTTTTTTCACTAAATAAACTAATAACAAATTAGATGATAAACATTTTTTCTTTAATAGCTAAACATTCTGGTTTCATAACACATTCCTTAAACAAATTAGATTAAATAATTTAAATTACAGGTATAATTTTTTTACAAACCATGCAGAGAAATATTATGGAATGATTTTGTAATTTGCATTCCTAAAACAAAAGCAGAAGCCTAGATATACAAATTTGGTCTACAGTTAAAAGACAGTTCTTGCAGACCCCAAGAAGCAGTTTTGGAATGCATAATTGAAAAGAATTATAGCTCCCATAAAAGAACTGTCAATTGAAACAATGGAAAGGATCATAAAACTCATTTAAAAGAATAATCCACAGTGAGATGTGGCAAAAGACATTGGTTGTTTCCAGTCAGCTGTGTCTAAAATTCAATGCAAATATAATAGAAATGGGGTGGTTAAAAAAGAAAAACATACTAATAGACTATGAAAGATATTTAAGCCTCAGGATAGAAATCTCAAAGCAATATGGCTTTAAAATAGAAAATGTGCAGCAAAGGATTTGAAAAATAAATAGGTTGAAACAGGAGTCAATGGTTGTAAGAAAACTGAAAGAAATTGGCTGAATAAAATGGGATTTACATAGCCAATGAAAATTAACACTATCACACAAACAAAAGAAAATGAAGCAAGTTAAATACAAAGACAAAGGTAGCAAGCACACCATAACTCATGTATTTCCACAAGCACAGGTACATAAAAACAAGACAATGAATAAAAGGCCTAGTATAAGCTTAGTTCAGGTATATCGAGCTATATACAACAATGTAGCTGAAGCTTTTCCTAACTGTAATAAATTACACAAAGGGACTGACCATCAGCCAGTAAGAACACTAGCATAAATTAGTCTAGTAATGTTTCATCTGAGAGTCCCTAAAGAGAACATATATAGGGAAAATAATAATAATAATAATAATAATAATAATAATAATAATAATTACTGTATTATTTTAAAGAAGAAATAGTTCTAACTGGGGTAACAAACAGGGTTTAATGATAAGAGATAATGGTATTAAAGAAATACTTCTAACAGGAGTAGACATTATAGTTACCACTACATTCTATGGAGAGAAATACTTATCAATAAGGTCTATGAAAAAGGGAATAACAGTAAAGATGGCAGATAATTGTAGTGGTTTTAATGTTAGAGTAAAGTTAAATTAAGATTTACCCTGTAGGTCCAAATTTTGGGGTTGGCTGGGAAAGAAAAGATAAGCATGTCATCCCGATGGTTCCTCAGAGGGAAGGCCAGAAGGCCCTGAGCTGGTGACAATGGTTTATATGCTAAGTAAAAAAATGGCCGATAAGGGAGGTAACTTTTAAGGGATTTTATGCTATTATGTGTAACACAACATATAGAAATCATCCAAAATGTTTGTCCTTGTTGCTCATTAGTCCTCAATATCCTCATTAGTCATTTTCAAGGATAAGTTGATTTTTTTTTTTAATTCAAAAAATCTTTAATTCATTAGTTGATTGATTTAATTTTAATTGATTTTAACAGCATGTCAACCTGCCTAGAGTTATTTTATGCCAGGAGGTTAGGGAATTGTGTCCATTGTACGTTCATATTTACATTTTGTGTAGTTAGTTCTTCAGAGGTTTCTTTTTGCACAATCTAATCAAGAATTAATAATTTTTAGATATATTTGTTTGACATATAGATGAGACCCTGACAAGTATTACCACTCCAGGTCAGAGTCAACCTGAGAGTAATGGCAATGAAGGGGTACTCCATGCCTCACAGATCTCAGAACATGCACTATCAGATTCAGTTTAGTGACATACCCAGGACACCGCTTAGGGAGTGGGGTTCTTATCCCTCTGCAGGGCGTACAGTCAGCATATTCTAAGCTCCTCCAACGTGATGGTTTTGCTGTGGGTTTTGTTTCTGGGGTGTTTGTTATATAAAAAATCTAAATTCATATTTTCACTTGTTTATGACATAGCAAATTATTACAATGCATGAGTATTGTTTGTATGATTTTAAAGGAAATATGTGTCATTTGTGCCTTTATATAAAGTTAAAAGTAAGTCTCATTATGCAAGAGAACCCCTTCACAACTTTTACAACTTCCACTGAAAGTATAGCCAGATAGACGTTTACTGTAAACTTTTGCTTTCACTAACTAATCAGAAGAAGAAGTAGTCATGAATCTTGAAAGTCCATTATACCCTAACAATATCCCTCAATTAGTAAATAATTCAAATTTCGTCATTGCCGAATTGTGATAATATAAGCTTTTTGTTTGGATTTTATGGCATGTCAACCCTTAAGTTATCTTATGCCTAAGACGTTTTTGTTTTATTCATTCTTGTTGGGTTTTTCAAATTCATTTTTTAAACACATAGGTGGGATCCTAACAGATACTACTACTCCAGACCAGAGTGGACCTGGAGTAATGGCAATGAAGGGGTACATCATGCTTGCCAGAGCTGCAGAATTGGAACCTCACCACTAGATGCATTCTAACATCATACTAAGGACACTTTTCTCCCTGGGTACACATATTTAGGTGCAATAATGCATAGGCATGCAGGGCGAGTATGTCTATATGAGTATGTATGCATATAGGTGTAGTGTATAAATATGTATATGCATGTGGGTGCAGCATATCTGCATAGGTGTGTGCGTATGTGGGCACAGATGTAGCATATATCTATGTATATGTATGTATGTATGTATGTACGTGATGTGAGTGCAGTAGTATCCAAGAGAAAGCTAAATGAATTAGAAGGGTCAGCAGATTTTAATAGATGATAAAATAGAAAAAGGATTTCTTGATGGGGATGAAAGGATATTTTTTCTTTGGCACTTGTCTGTAGTTAAGGTTATTTCTAAGGTACTTTAGTTCTGGGAGTTCCACATGAGAAAACAGTCCCCCCCCCCCCGAAGTCATGGCCCTATATGTTCAAGAGAGTAGTGGCAGCTCACAACAGTGGTGGTTGGTTTGGCCAGTGGGGCCTCTACCCAACTGACTGTCCACTATAGTTAGTCAAAGAAGAGCCAAGTACAGTGGGAGTTTGAGTCTAATGTAGTAAGCAGAGTTGATCATAAGAAAGAGTAACAGTCAAAAAAGAGTTAGTAGTTGGCCATTAGAATGGGATAAAAAACTGTCCAATGCCCAACTCTTCATCTGCAATCCATATCACAATAGTGAGGATCTATGCTGTTGGGAAGAGCCACCCCCTCACTTATACACACACACAAGGATAACCAGAAAAGTGAATAAAAAATGATGTGTATTCTTGGGTTTATTTGTTCTTTTTTTTTCCTAACCTGTTTATACAATTTTGACAAAAACCCACAGCTGACTAATCTTTTCTTAAATACAAACAATGTGGAATTTATCAGGCAAAACTGGAAAAATCCACAGATGAAAAAGTGCCACAAGATTTCCCCAATGTAAGCAATATTCTTTTCCTAGAAACCTTGTCTTATATCCCAAATAAACAAAGAATCCTTTCTTTTTAATCTTTATCACTATTACTCACTCATCATAAATTTTCCTTGTTACATCATTACTATGACAAGATCTTTCCCTTAGTGTATAAACTGACATCAGTTTGAATTTCATATAGATATTGACTTCTACTAATATTTCACAGATCTATTTCAATTCATTCTGAGACACCAGTATTTGTGCCACTACTTAGAAATACATATACCTAGGCAGTCTGAATTCTGAATTCCAGCCAGGGTATACTCATTTCTCCATTGCTATTGTCTAGCTATAATACAGCCAATCAGGTTGGTAATTAGATAACAACATTTCAGTTATTTTTTTAGTCAAGAGTCCAGAGGAGGGTTCAGTATTTTAAGGGTTAAAGTCAAAATTTATTATATCAAGGGTTTTTTTTATAGTGAAAATTTACAGTAATGTTAAAACAATAGTTGGCATTGCCATATCTCATAAATTAACATCATATAATTTTAAAACATTTTCTAATTTGGTAGAATTTTTTCCTAACACCTACACACTGTGGTGCTCTGTTGAATTATCTAAATATCTTCCTATTTAAAAAAGAAAAAAAGAAGAAAAATTCAGAGTTTTACAAAATCATTTTTAGCACGTAATAGGTGAGTGAGGATAATTCCATTCACAGACATTCGATCAGTTTATCACACAATGATTCCATTTTGGTATCTAAGAACTTATTCAAATATTCATTTGCCAACACTAAGAGCAAAAGACAGACATCTGAAAGAAATTTCAATATAAATAACGCTGTAGCCATGTGACAGGACACTTGGTGACATTCACAATTACAATGCAACACGTAATCTTTGAAATTAACTGAAATCAAATATTGTTTATCCAAATAATGAGACAGGGCTAAAAATCAATATCAGAAAAATATGTGAGAACACTAACCTTGCACACACTTGGATAGATCCCGCAAGTTGAAGAGATAGTGAGACTTTGCTGGGGTGGGGAGCAAATCAGTTTTCATGCTCCCATAGATGTCAACAGCTGCCCCTATAATTGACTCTACAGATTCACGAACTGCTTGAGGGAATTCAGCAAAGAAGCCATTCAGAATAGCCTAAAGAAGAAAGGGGAAAAATATTGGGTATTTATATGAAATCTTAAAGATCTGGTTGATGAATAAAAACTGAGTCAATTCAATCAGAGCAAATTAGTGAAAACTGCCCCAAACAAATAATTTGAAAATATGAAAAGAAAAAGAAATATATATATATCAATTGATGAGTATTCTTATTTTGTGCTGTATTAATGCATTTTTCACTCTCATGCCAAGAGCATAAAAATCATCCCTTTTTTTTTCTGAATCTATTCAATGATAACATCTGGACTTTTATCTGACTTTAACACAAATTAGGAAAAATAAACAAAAACTAAGTTTTCTAATAGTCAGTATTTGAAGAGAATTTTTTTTATAATCTAGTTTTTATTTTATTCCATTTTTTTTTTTTGCACCAAACATCAATTAGAAAAGTTATGTAAAATTTTTTGTTTGATTCAAATCCAACTTTCACATTTTGCAAAAACCACTTGAATAATATTTTATATATTTTCTATTAGGTGAAAAACAATGATGGTTTGGTTTAGTTTATCTAATGTCATATCAACCCCATATGGGTTATTTAATGCAGAAATTTGATAATCATTATTTATCTCATACAAATAATTTACACAGTGACATGGTTTCAAGTATGACAATCTAATACTGATAATTTAGATTTTTTGTTTTGCTTTATCTAATGATATATAAACACGTTCTGGGTTATTTAATGCTGAAATTTGATTCATTCATAAATGTTTTATTATCATCATACAAATAACATACAGTTATATGTTTTCAAATATTCCAATCTAATACTAATCTATACACAATTATATGGTTTCAAGTAACTATTCCTGTTTAATAATGATAAAATTTCAAGTAACTATTCCTGTTTAATAATGATAATAATTTCAAGTAACTATTCCTGTTTAATAATGATAATAATTTCAAGTAACTATTCCTGTTTAATAATGATAATAATTTCAAGTATGTTAATAATAATAATAATAATTCAAGTAACTTTCCTGTTTAATAATGATAATAATTTGTTTGTACACAGTAGGTACCACCAATTTTCCCTGTGAAATGTACCCCCCCCCATATTTAACACAATGAAACTTGCATAAAGGTTAATATTATCTTGAACATTTTTTTGCCCATTTGAAAGAAAAAATATTAAACAAACTCCTGATGATATTTTTTTAAAACTTTTTCAGTTTACGGAAATAATGAAAATTATGATTGAAAAACAATGTTTTCATTTTTGCACCATTAAATCAACTGAAATTTAATGTAGCTAAAAACAAGTTAAGGAAAAGAGGATTTTTTAAAAAATTCTATGAAAAATAAATTAATGGTCCAATTTTCACGAAAATTTTCCAGAATTGCTTTTCTTTTGATGAGATAGGAAAAAAATGAACCGGAAAAAAATGATTTTTTTTTTTTATAAAGATAAGAGTCTGAATAACTATATCAATAGATTTGTATAAAATTCAAGGCAGCAGTTTTAGTAGAAAAAATCATGTATTCTGAAATAAAAAGTGCTAACAAATGTCATAATATTATTATTTGAAAACTTTTTTTTGCTTTTTTAATTGATATGTACTATATTCCATTAAATTGTCAAGAAAAAAACAATTTTAAAGAAATTAATTTTTAAGAGATTTTAAATCTTTTGTGTGCTTAAATAATTTTGTTTTTTAATGTTTAAAAATCTTTTTTTTGTGTGTACAAATCGAATTTTTCACTAATACTTAAATATAATATAACACTAAATTTTAGAATTCAGGTGAACTAAAAATTTGTCCGATCCACAATATTTTAAAAAGAATTTGTAATTTTTATTGTTGAATAGTAATGTTTGATTCTTATAATATATGGAAGAGCAAAACTAATAATATTTGTAATACTTATTGTCTTTCTTTGCTTCAGTTACACTATAAGTTCAACTTAAAAAATATTCCGGAGTTATTCTGAAACTACCACAAAAAAAAAAATCTTTCAAAAATCACTGAAAACCAATAATCGGTTATTGAATATGCACAAGAAAACAATTATGTGAATACAGCAACCCATACATTTAAATGTATAATTGTCTAAGAGAGATAAAATGTAAATTTGCAGTCCCTGTTTTTTACAGAAAATTACCCTGTTGCATGTAAAACGGACAGTTTTATTTATTTTTTAAGATAACAGTGTAATTTTTCCCAATCGGATAATTTGATCTTTGAATTAACTGTTTTTCTTTGTAACAACTCTGTATGATCGTTACTTTTTTTTTGCGAGACTTAAAAAAAAAAGTTTTAAAATATTAACTTTTGTTTATTCAATATGGCCTAAACTGATCATGTGACCCGATATTGGTTATACCTAGTACACAGTTATAAATATCAATTATTCCTATATAAAGCAATAATCCGAACATAGTTATATAGTTTCAAGTATTCCTATCTAATACTAATCATTTTCAAACAGATGTATTTGACCCATAGAGGAACACTAACATGTACTACCACTATGAATCAGAGTGGAACTGGGAGTAATGGTAGTGCTCCAGAACTGGAGCCTCATCTCATCGCCAGATGCAGTTTTTTTGGGGGGAGGTGGAGGGGGGTCTTAACCTCTGAAACAGATGTAGTCAGGATATTCTTTGACATTACCAGGAGGCATTAGCCACAGTTAATTTTACCCATCATCAAACACCAAGCTAAGCACATCCATTATCTACTGAGCTGGACAAAGACAAATAAAAATAAAGAATTACCTGTAGCCACTGGCACAGATTTTAACAGACAAAGTTTTGTTTACAACATCAGAACACTGCTTGTATAAGGGTATGCAAAGTTTAGAGCATGTGTGTAATGGTTATCATTGTATTAAATGGACATGGTGACATGAGTTCAAATCCTAAACAAAGCTGTTTGCATTCACATAGCTTGGGAAATATATGCATCCAACTATTCTCCCTCCAGCTATGGGTAAATAGTCTGCTGCTGCTATTCATTTACCCAACCCATTCACCATGTGTAGGATGTGGAGAAGGTCTTAAATATGGGATATCCAGCAAGGATAAAACTTGCTATTCAGTAGTAACAGATCTACTTGCTAACCATTACACAATGAGGGGACACCCTGGTCTGCTGCTGGTATAGAGCAAAGTTCTGTGTGTGGGGGCTGGTAATATAAATACTATTACTACTGCTGTTCCTAATGTCTTAGAAAATTAAATTATTAAGTTTTTGATAGTTCATTATCTTTTTATTATCTTTTTTTTTTTTGGTTGACATATTTCAATAGAATGCAAATAATTTATTACTGAAAACAAGTCTATATTATAAGGAACTAAAGTGTGATAAGTTATGTAAAGTGTATGAATGTTTTGTTTTTTTCATTAAAAATTTTGGTAAATTTCATTAATTCTAGTTGAACACTAAAACATTTCTTGAACATGGAATTGCATCTTTGAAAATGATTGAACATGATCAAAAGTACCCATACTCAGACAACATAAACAGACACATTGGATAGTTTATAAACTGTTTACAACCACAGTTGCAACATTTCATTTGTTAAAAAGAAATGCTGAATAAACCAAATACTTGTTATTTTTTAAGAAAACATGCCTACAAGAGAATCTGCCTCCTAAATTATATCATTATATATATATTTATATATATATATATATATATATATATATTATATATATAGGGCTGGGTTAGCTCAGGCGGTAGAACATTCAGATAGAAACCACAAGGTTCCTAGTTCGATACCAACCCTCACAACTTAGTGTATGAGTAGCTCAGGGATCTGTGTGGTAAAGTAAGGAGCTGGTGGTAGGTGTGGCACTCCACCTCAGACGCAAAAAACAAATCTCTTTGGCCTAGCGCTAGTGAAAAGGGAATAGATTCCCTCACTGATAAGCTGATACCAACTTTAGTGCACCCCGACTTCTTATATTTATATATAATAGGGTCCAGAAATAGAGCCTCACCATCAAATGCAGTTGAGTGTCATACACAGGAAACACTTGGGGGGAGTGAGGGCTTACCTCTTCTGCAGGGGGTACAGTCAGCATATTCTACACAGGGTGTTCCATTACCAAGAGATGGGTGAATGAGTAATGAGGAAATTGATTGTTATGCTAATAAAGTATGTTTAATGTAACTTAAGTAAACAAGAAAACTTTGTGTTTTCATAACAAGAAAACTGCTGTAATTAAAGAACCCCAACATTAAATGTGTAAATATTTTATTTATTTTCTTTCATAAATCATCTCATAGAAATTCAAATATATCTGTAAATGTTCTTTTATGGGTAATGACATTTCTTTATATTTAGTTAAGTTTGCAATTCCATCTCATATGTTTATACATGTATGTATGTATGAATGAGTGAGAGAGAAAGCAATATGATAGTTAACTATCAAATATTGCGTTGTTCAATCATTTTATCAACCAATCTGAGCAAGTAGAGTAATTATGGGTAAGTGTATGTGCCTATGTACTCACTCACCCACACTTTTCTCTATCCATCATTATAGCATAAAAACAAATAAATTTGTGAAACTGATTAGGAATATCGCTTTCTCCAACTTCAAGGTCCGACAACAAACTCTTCCATCTTGCAACAATATTCAAGCAGTTTTCTGCATACAACTCGATCATAGTTTCAAAGCATTTTGCCCTTTTCTCAGTTGTGCTTGATTTTTATGCACAGCATATCTGAAAAAAAGCTGCATATGTGCAAATATACCCTCGCAATATCTCTTGGTTTTGAAGTCATGCTTATTAAAGTTTTAGTGCCAAGGCAGTCATATTTTCCTTTTTCACTCATCTTGTAAGCCATACAGGTTCACATCTGCTTTGCTCCATGAGGTTAATCTCCTCTCTCGCTACATAATATGGTCAAGATGACTGATGGTAGTCAGAATTGAATTCATGTTTTTCCCAAAGCAAATATTTTATAAACAGTTTGAGCTGGAATTTGAAACCTGCTTCGCTGATTCTGTATCCAGTTGATAATATCAAAATTGCGTATACATAGGTAAATCAATAAATCCATAGCTCAATGATAGAAAAATTTTGAAAAAGCATTTAATTTACAAAAATATCTATTTTTCAATAGAATCTCCTTCCTGGTCAATGTAATCAATTCAATTCCTTTCTATTAATGATAAAATTGAACAGCTGAATCAGATTGTCATCCTGTTGGCTGGGTTGTAGAATACACTGACTGCACCTCCGCAGAGAGGTTAGACCCTTCCAATGGGGTTACAAATTAAAATTGATTGAAATTATTTTGTGTTATACTTTAATTCCTCAACTTTAAATCACAGATTAATTCTGTATAAATTTTATTTGTAACCCCATTGGAAGGGTCTAACCTCTCCTGCGGAGGTTGCAGTCAGTGTATTCTACAACCGCCAACAGGATGACATTGATTCCAGCTGTTCCAATTTTTATCATTAAATAGAAAGGAATTGGAATTGATTACATTGAACCAGGAAGGAGATTCTATGAAAATGATATTTTGTAAATTAAATCTTTTTCAAAATTTTTTCTATCATTGAGCTATGGATTTATTGATTTACCTAGATACGCAATTTTGATATATAACTGGATACAGAATCAGCGAAGCAGGTTCAAATTCCAGCTCAAACTGTTTTATAAAATATTTGCTTTTGGGAAAAACATGAATTCAATTCTGACTACCATCAGTCATCTTGACCATATTATGTAGCGAGAGAGGAGATTAACCCATGGAGCAAGCAGATGTGAACCTGTATGGCTTTACAAGATGAGGGGAAAAGGAAAATATGACTGCCTTGGCAACTAAAACTTATAAGCATGATTCAAAACCAAGAGAATGGCGAGGGTATATTGCACATATGCAGAGCTTTTTTTTCAGATAGCTGTGCATAAAAATCAACACAACTGAGAAAAGGGGCAAAATGCTTTGAAACTATGATCGAGTTGTATGCAGAAAACTGCTTGATATTTGTTGCAAGATGGAAGAGTTTGTTGTCGGACCTTGAAGTTGGAGAAAGCGATATTCCTAATCAGTTTCACAAATTATATTGTTTTTATGCTATAATGATGGAATAGAGAAAAAGTGTGGGTGAGTGAGTACATAGGCACATACACTTACCCATAATTACTCTACTTGCTCAGATTGGTTGATAAAATGATTGAACAAACGCAATATTGATAGTTAACTATCATATTGCTTTCTCTCTCACTCATTCATACATACATACATGTATAAACATATGAGATGGAATTGCAAACTTAACTAAATATAAAGAAATGTCATTACCATAAAAGAACATTTACAGATATATTTGAATTTCTATGAGAGATTTATGAAAGAAAATAAAATAAAATATTTACACATTTAATGTTGGGGTTCTTTAATTACAGCAGTTTTCTTGTTATGAAAACACAAAGTTTTCTTGTTTACTTAAGTTACATTAAACATACTTTATTAGGCATAACATCAATTTCCTCATTACTCAATTCACCCATCTCTTGGTAATGGAACACCCTGTGTAGAATATGCTGACTGTACCCCCTGCAGAAGAGGTAAGCCTCACTCCCCCAAGTGTTTCCTGTGTATGACACTCACTGCATTTGATGGTGAGGCTCTATTTCTGGACCCTATTATATATAAATATAAGAAGTCGGGGTGCACTAAAGTTGGTATCAGCTTATCAGTGAGGGAATCTATTCCTTTTCACTAGCGCTAGGCCAAAGAGATTGTTTTTTTTGCGTCTGAGGTGGAGTGCCACACCTACCACCAGCTCCTTACTTTACCACACAGATCCCTGAGCTACTCATACACTAAGTTGTGAGGGTTGGTATCGAACTAGGAACCTTGTGGTTTCTATCTGAATGTTCTACGCCTGAGCTAACCCAGCCCTATATATATATATATATATTATATATATATATATATATATAATATATATATATAATGATATATATTTAGGAGGCAGATTCTCTTGTAGGCATGTTTTCTTAAAAATAACAAGTATTTGGTTTATTCAGCATTTCTTTTTAAACAATGAAATGTTGCAACTGTGGTTGTAACAGTTTATAAACTATCCAATGTGTCTGTTTATGTTGTCTGAGTATGGGTACTTTTGATCATGTTCAATCATTTTCAAAGATGCAATTCCATGTTCAAGAAATGTTTTAGTGTTCAACTAGAATTAATGAAATTTACCAAAATTTTTAATGAAAAAACAAAACATTCATACACTTTACATAACTTATCACACTTTAGTTCCTTATAATATAGACTTGTTTTCAGTAATAAATTTATTTGCATTCTATTGAAATATGTCAACCAAAAAAAAAAAGATAATAAAAAGATAATGAACTATCAAAAACTTAATAATTTAATTTTCTAAGACATTAGGAACAGCAGTAGTAAATAGTATTTATATTACCAGCCCCACACACAGAACTTTGCTCTATACCAGCAGCAGACCAGGGTGTCCCATCATTGTGTAATGGTTAGCAAGTAGATCTGTTACTACTGAATAGCAAGTTTTATCCTTGCTGGATATCCCATATTTAAGACCTTCTCCACATCCTACACATGGTGAATGGGTTGGGTAAATGAATAGCAGCAGCAGACTATTTACCCATAGCTGGAGGGAGAATAGTTGGATGCATATATTTCCCAAGCTATGTGAAATGCAAACAGCTTGTTTAGGATTTGAACTCATGTCACCATGTCCATTTAATACAATGATAACCATTACACCACATGCCTCTAAACTTTGCATACCCTTATACAAGCAGTGTTCTGATGTTGTAAACAAAACTTTTGTCTGTTAAAATCTGTGCCAGTGGCTACAGGTAATTCTTTATTTTATTTTGTCTTTGTCCAGCTCAGTAGATAATGGATGTGCTTAGCTTGGTGTTTGATGATGGGTAAAATTAACTGTGGCTAATGCCCTCCTGGTAATTTCAAGAATATCCTGATACATCTGTTTCAGAGGGTTAAGACCCCCCTCCACCTCCCCCAAAAAACTGCATCTGGCGATGAGAGAGGCTCCAGTTCTGGAGCACTACCATTACTCCCAGTTCCACTCTGATTCATAGTGGTAGTACATGTTAGTGTTCCTCTATGGGTCAAATACATCTGTTTGAAAATGATTAGTATTAGATAGGAATACTTGAAACTATATAACTATGTTCGGATTATTTGCTTTATATAGGAATAATTATATTATATAACTGTGTACTAGGTATAACCAATATCGGGTCACATGATCAGTTTAGGCCATATTGAATAAACAAAAGTTAATATTTTTAAAACTTTTTTTTTTTAAGTCTCGCAAAAAAAAAGTAACGATCATACAGAGTTGTTACAAAGAAAAACAGTTAATTCAAAGATCAAATTATCCGATTGGGAAAAATTACACTGTTATCTTAAAAAATAAATAAAACTGTCCGTTTTACATGCAACAGGGTAATTTTTTCTGTAAAAACAGGGACTGCAAATTTACATTTTATCTCTCTTAGACAATTATACATTTAAATGTATGGGTTGCTGTATTCACATAATTGTTTTCTTGTGCATATTCAATAACCGATTATTGGTTTTCAGTGATTTTTGAAAGATTTTTTTTTTGTGGTAGTTTCAGAATAACTCCGGAATATTTTTTAAGTTGAACTTATAGTGTAACTGAAGCAAAGAAAAGACAATAAGTATTACAAATATTATTAGTTTTGCTCTTCCATATATTATAAGAATCAAACATTACTATTCAACAATAAAAATTACAAATTCTTTTTAAAATATTGTGGATCGGACAAATTTTTAGTTCACCTGAATTCTAAAATTTAGTGTTATATTATATTTAAGTATTAGTGAAAAATTCGATTTGTACACACAAAAAAAATTTTTAAACATTAAAAAACAAATTATTTAAGCACACAAAAGATTTAAAATCTCTTAAAAATTAATTTCTTTAAAAATTGTTTTTTCTTGACAATTTAATGGAAATAGTACATATCAATTAAAAAAGCAAAAAAAAGTTTTCAATAATAATATTATGACATTTGTTAGCACTTTTTATTTCAGAATACATGATTTTTCTACTAAAACTGCTGCCTTGAATTTTATACAAATCTATTGATATAGTTATTCAGACTCTTATCTTTATAAAAAAAAAAAATCATTTTTTTCCGGTTCATTTTTTTCCTATCTCATCAAAAGAAAAAGCAATTCTGGAATTTTCGTGAAAATTGGACCATTAATTTATTTTTCATAGAATTTTTTAAAAAATCCTCTTTTCCTTAACTTGTTTTTAGCTACATTAAATTCAGTTGATTTAATGGTGCAAAAATGAAAACATTGTTTTTCAATCATAATTTTCATTATTTCCGTAAACTGAAAAAGTTTTTAAAATATCATCAGGAGTTTGTTTAATATTTTTTTCTTTCAAATGGGCAAAAAATGTTCAAGATAATATTAACCTTTATGCAAGTTTCATTGTGTTAAATGGGGGGGGGTACATTTCACAGGGAAAATTGGTGGTACTACGTGTACAAACAAATTATTATCATTATTAAACAGGAATAGTTACTTGAATTATTATTATTATTAAACAGGAATATACTTGAAATTATTCATTATAAACAGGAATAGTCAGGAATAGTTACTTGAAATTATTATCATTATTAAACAGGAATAGTTACTTGAAACCATATAATTGTGTATAGATTAGTATTAGATTGGAATATTTGAAAAACATATAACTGTATGTTATTTGTATGATGATAATAAAACATTTATGAATGAATCAAATTTCAGCATTAAATAACCCAGAACGTGTTTTATATCATTAGATAAAGCAAAACAAAAAAATCTAAATTATCAGTATTAGATTGTCATACTTGAACCATGTCACTGTGTAAATTATTTGTATGAGATAAATAATGATTATCAAATTTCTGCATTAAATAACCATATGGGGTTGATATGACATTAGATAAACTAAACCAAACCATCATTGTTTTTCACCTAATAGAAAATATATAAAATATTATTCAAGTGGTTTTTTTGCAAAAATGTGAAAGTTGGATTTGAATCCAAACAAAATTTTTACATAACTTTTCTAATTGATGTTTGGTGCAAAAAAAAAAAAATGGAATAAAATAAAAACTAGATATAAAAAAAATTCTCTTCAAATACTGACTATTAGAAAACTTAGTTTTTGTTTATTTTTCCTAATTGTGTGTAAAGTCAGATAAAAGTCCAGATGTTATCATTTGAAATAGATTCAGAAAAAAAGGGATGATTTTTATGCTCTTGGCATGAGAGTGAAAAATGCATTAATACAGCACAAAATAAGAATACTCATCAATTGATATATATATATTTCTTTTCTTTTCATATTTTCAAATTATTTGTTTGGGGCAGTTTTCACTAATTTGCTCTGATTGAATTGACTCAGTTTTTATTCATCAACCAGATCTTTAAGATTTCATATAAATACCCAATATTTTTCCCCTTTCTTCTTTAGGCTATTCTGAATGGCTTCTTTGCTGAATTCCCTCAAGCAGTTCGTGAATCTGTAGAGTCAATTATAGGGGCAGCTGTTGACATCTATGGAGCATGAAAACTGATTTGCTCCCCACCCCAGCAAAGTCTCACTATCTCTTCAACTTGCGGATCTATCCAAGTGTGTGCAAGGTTAGTGTTCTCACATATTTTCTGATATTGATTTTTAGCCCTGTCTCATTATTTGGATAAACAATATTTGATTTCAGTTAATTTCAAGATTACGTGTGCATTGTAATTGTGAATGTCACCAAGTGTCCTGTCACATGGCTACAGCGTTATTTATATTGAAATTTTCTTTCAGATGTCTGTCTTTTTCTTAGTGTTGGCAAATGAATATTTGAATAAGTTCTTAGATACCAAAATGGAATCATTGTGTGATAAACTGATCGAATGTCTGTGAATGGAATTATCCTCACTCACCTATTACGTGCTAAAAATGATTTTGTAAAACTTCTGAATTTTTCTTCTTTTTTTCTTTTTTAAATAGGAAGATATTTAGATAATTCAACAGAGCACCACAGTGTGTAGGTGTTAGGAAAAATTCTACCAAATTAGAAAATGTTTTAAAATTATATGATGTTAATTTATGAGATATGGCAATGCCAACTATTGTTTTAACATTACTGTAAATTTTCACTAAAAAAAAACCCCTTGATATAATAAATTTTGACTTTAACCCTTAAAATACTGAACCCTCCTCTGGACTCTTGACTAAAAAATAACTGAAATGTTGTTATCTAATTACCAACCTGATTGGCTGTATTATAGCTAGACAATAGCAATGGAGAAATGAGTATACCCTGGCTGGAATTCAGAATTCAGACTGCCTAGGTATATGTATTTCTAAGTAGTGGCACAAATACTGGTGTCTCAGAATGAATTGAAATAGATCTGTGAAATATTAGTAGAAGTCAATATCTATGAAATTCAAACTGATGTCAGTTTATACACTAAGGGAAAGATCTTGTCATAGTAATGATGTAACAAGGAAAATTTATGATGAGTGAGTAATAGTGATAAAGATTAAAAGAAAGGATTCTTTGTTTATTTGGGATATAAGACAAGGTTTCTAGGAAAAGAATATTGCTTACATTGGGGAAATCTTGTGGCACTTTTTCATCTGTGGATTTTCCAGTTTTGCCTGATAAATTCCACATTGTTTGTATTTAAGAAAAAGATTAGTCAGCTGTGGGGTTTTTTGTCAAAAATGTATAAACAGGTTAGGAAAAAAAAGAACAAATAAACCCAAGAATACACTCATTTTTTATTCACTTTTCTGGTTTATCCTTGTGTGTGTGTATAAGTGAGGGGGTGGCTCTTCCCAACAGCATAGATCCTCACTATTGTGATATGGATTGCAGATGAAGAGTTGGGCATTGGACAGTTTTTTATCCATTCTAATGGCCAACTACTAACTCTTTTTTGACTGTTACTCTTTCTTATGATCAACTCTGCTTACTACATTAGACTCAAACTCCCACTGTACTTGGCTCTTCTTGTGACTAACTATAGTGGACAGTCAGTTGGGTAGAGGCCCACTGGCCAAACCAAACCACCACTGTTGTGAGCTGCCACTACTCTCTTGAACATATAGGGCCATGACTTTGGGGGGGGGGGCTGTTTTCTCATGTGGAACTCCCAGAACTAAAGTACCTTAGAAAATAACCTTAACTACAGACAAGTGCCAAAGAAAAAATGATCCTTTCATCCGCCATCAAGAAATCTTTTTTCTATTTTATCATCTATTAAAATCTGCTGACCCTTCTAATTCATTTAGCTTTCTCTTGGATACTACTGCACTCACATCCACGTACATACATACATACATACATATACATAGATATATGCTACATCTGTGCCCACATACGCACACACCTATGCAGATATGCTTGCACCCACATGCATATACATATTTATACACTACACCTATATGCATACATACTCATATAGACATACTCGCCCCTGCATGCCTATGCATTATTGCACCTAAATATGTGTACCCAGGGAGAAAAGTGTCCTTAGTATGATGTTAGAATGCATCTAGTGGTGAGGTTCCAATTCTGCAGCTCTGGCAAGCATGATGTACCCCTTCATTGCCATTACTCCAGGTCCACTCTGGTCTGGAGTAGTAGTATCTGTTAGGATCCCACCTATGTGTTTTAAAAAATGAATTTGAAAAACCAACAAGAATGAATAAAACAAAAACGTCTTAGGCATAAGATAACTTAAGGGTTGACATGCCATAAAATCCAACAAAAAGCTTATATTATCACAATTCGGCAAATGACGAAATTTGAATTATTTACTAATTGAGGGTATTGTTAGGGTATAATGGACTTTCAAGATTCATGACTACTTCTTCTTCTGATTAGTTAGTGAAAGCAAAAGTTTACAGTAAACGTCTATCTGGCTATACTTTCAGTGGAAGTTGTAAAAGTTGTGAAGGGGTTCTCTTGCATAATGAGACTTACTTTTAACTTTATATAAAGGCACAAATGAACACATATTTCCTTTAAAATCATACAAACAATACTCATGCATTGTAATAATTTGCTATGTCATAAACAAGTGAAAATATGAATTTAGATTTTTTATATAACAAACACCCAGAAACAAAACCCACAGCATCAAACCATCACGTTGGAGGAGCTTAGAATATGCTGACTGTACGCCCTGCAGAGGATAAGAACCCCCACTCCCTAAGCGGTGTCCTGGGTATGTCACTAAACTGAATCTGATAGTGCATGTTCTGGAGATCTGTGAGGCATGGAGTACCCTTCATTGCCATTACTCTCAGGTTGACTCTGACCTGGAGTGGTAATACTTGTCAGGTCTCATCTATATGTCAAACAAATATATCTAAAAATTATTAATTCTTGATTAGATTGTGCAAAAAAAGAAACCTCTGAAGAACTAACTACACAAAATGTAAATATGAACGTACAATGGACACAATTCCCTAACCTCCTGGCATAAATAACTCTAGGCAGGTTGACATGCTGTTAAAATCAATTAAAATTAAATCAATCAACTAATGAATTAAAGATTTTTTGAATTAAAAAAAAAATCAACTTATCCTTGAAAAATGACTAATGAGGATATTGAGGACTAATGAGCAACAAGGACAAACATTTTGGATGATTTCTATATGTTTGTGTTACACATAATAGCATAAAATCCCTTAAAAGTTACCTCCCTTATCGGCCATTTTTTACTTAGCATATAAACCATTGTCACCAGCTCAGGGCCTTCTGGCCTTCCCTCTGAGGAACCATCGGATGACATGCTTATCTTTTCTTTCCCAGCCAACCCCAAAATTTGGACCTACAGGGTAAATCTTAATTTAACTTTACTCTAACATTAAAACCACTACAATTATCTGCCATCTTTACTGTTATTCCCTTTTCATAGACCTTATTGATAAGTATTTCTCTCCATAGAATGTAGTGGTAACTATAATGTCTACTCCTGTTAGAAGTATTTCTTTAATACCATTATCTCTTATCATTAAACCCTGTTTGTTACCCCAGTTTAGAACTATTTCTTCTTTAAAATAATACAGTAATTATTATTATATTATTATTATTATTATTATTATTATTATTTTCCCTATATATGTTCTCTTTAGGGACTCTCAGATGAAACATTACTAGACTAATTTATGCTAGTGTTCTTACTGGCTGATGGTCAGTCCCTTTGTGTAATTTATTACAGTTAGGAAAAGCTTCAGCTACATTGTTGTATATAGCTCGATATACCTGAACTAAGCTTATACTAGGCCTTTTTATTCATTGTCTTGTTTTTATGTACCTGTGCTTGTGAAATACATGAGTTATGGTGTGCTTGCTACCTTTGTCTTTGTATTTAACTTGCTTCATTTTCTTTGTTTTGTGTGATAGTGTTAATTTTCATTGGCTATGTAAATCCCATTTTATTCAGCCAATTTCTTTCAGTTTTTCTTACAACCATTGACTCCTGTTTCAACCTATTTATTTTTCAAATCCTTTGCTGCACATTTTCTATTTTAAAGCCATATTGCTTTTGAGATTTCTATCCTGAGGCTTAAATATCTTTCATAGTCTATTAGTATGTTTTTCTTTTTTAACCACCCCATTTCATTATATTTGCATTGAATTTTAGACACAAGCTGACTGGAAACAACCAATGTCTTTTGCCACATCTCACTGTGGATTATTCTTTTAAATGAGTTTTATGATCCTTTCCATTGTTTCAAATGACAGTTCTTTTATGGGAGCTATAATTCTTTTCAATTATGCATTCCAAAACTGCTTCTTGGGGTCTGCCAAGAACTGTCTTTTAACTGTAGACCAAATTTGTTATCTAGGCTTCTGCTTTTGTTTTAGGAATGCAAATACAAAATCATTCCATAAATATTTTTCTCTGCATGGTTTTGTAAAAAAATTATACCTGTAATTTAAATTATTTAATCTAATTTGTTTAAGGAATGTGTTATGAAACCAGAATGTTTAGCTATTAAAGAAAAAATGTTTATCATCTAATTTGTTATTAGTTTATTTAGTGAAAAAAAGCCCAAAAAACAAAACATATGGACATCCTCTAATTTTGTTAAATTCTATAATTTTTGCCAGTGTTACTAAAATGAGAACAAGATTTAAAATGATTAATCATTTTATTTTTCATTGCAAAATCTAGATTATGTTTATAGCCACACAAATACTATTCTGACATCAAGATACTTGTTATATCCCATCAACAATTAATAACATAAAACAGTAAAATGTATTTTTGACACAAACAATATTTATCTGAATTTTTGAGATGAGGCTTGATAATTTGTATTATTCAGATTTTTCGGACTGTTGTGCTTATCTTTATTGTTATATACACAACGTTTTGGTTGATGTGCCCTATGGCCTTCTGCAGGTGATACTTGTCAAACTTGGAAACTGAACTTTGACTCAAACCCTTTATTTAATCCATTGGGATAGATTGTTCTCATTCTGTTAACTATGACCTGGTACAAGTATTGAGCTATGTTAAGTATTCTATTCTAGTCAGAATTGAACCTTCAATCTCCAGATGATTATCACGTAGAAATATATTAACTCAACCCTTATATCCGTTGGGTCATGTGTTCAATTGGATAATTCAGAGTGAATTTTTTTAACCTATAAATCTAATGCTTTTTTTTTTTTTACCAAGAATTTTTACATTTATACTTATTATGTATGATTTTTCACCTTACTCATATTGTGATTTTTTTTATCACAAACAATATTTATTTTTATTCTCCTCAAAAATGGTATAGGAGGATGGAAAAAAACTGTTAGATATTAACAGTGCACATGTGTGTGTTTTTATGTGGACATCTTGTTTTCTTCATCTCCTCTAACAATGCTCTTGAGATATATTCCAAGAAACACAGAGTTAAAAATTCTAAAAATCTTTTTGGAAATATAAGCATCATCATCATCATCATCATCATGGTATGCACAAATTCCCTTGACGCTCTCTTACCATCTGTCCCTATTGATCATCACTCTTGGTAAATCCTCTAGATGGCACCCAGAGTCTGCACAGAGATGATGATTAAGTTTTTTGCTGGTCAGTTAACATTGATGTGTCCATGTATAGGAGTCTATAAGAGAAACATGGCTTATGAATTTATCCTTACTTCTTCAGCAATGGCTGGCATGTTGTAGATCTTACTTGAATGGTTTGCAAAGATGGGAGGTAAAATGACCATAAAACTGCTATTTTGTGGGGTGATACTTCCAGGATTTGTTCAAAACATTAATTAGTATTCTTGGGTATTTCCATCTAGCTTTTTCTCCAAGTGATGCAACCATTCAATAGTACTGACACTGCTACAGCTTGGAAGAATTCCCATTTTGTTATCAAAGAGATCAGATCTCCATATGGTTGTTAACCTGTCAATAGCAATCCATGCATTACCTATACATTCTTTCAGTAGATGTTGATATTGCTACTGAGGTATATGAACCTGGTCTATTAATTTCAGAGGCTTGCCATAAAGTATTTTTTTGCCATGAGGGAATGAAATTTCCAGAAAGCTGTTGCCAATTAATAGATTATTTTTATAAAAAAAGTGTGATTAATATTTTGATATTTATTTGCATTTTTCTTAAAATACTCATCATGTATTTTATGATGTCCAACTATAAATGTTGGAACTTATCTGTAATATATTATAGATAATTAACTGAATCTATTTTTGCTATTGTCTTTTTCTTTAGGTATGTTACAGGCTAACATTCGAATTGTCCAGACCAGTAAATGTATTTCGTCTTTTCTGCCATGAAGCCCAGCGAGTGTTTCATGACCGTTTGATCAGTGACCAAGATAAATCATACTTTTATCAAATGTTGAGTGAAATTTCTCACAAACATTTTCACGAGGTTAGTAAAGAAAAAAAATTCAACTTAATCGTTTCAATGAAAAAACAAAATCAAACTATTTTATATTTATTTAATCATTTTGCAAAAACAAAAATTAAATCTAAAACTGAATTTCTGGATTTCTTAGATGAAACTGTCATTATTAATATTTGTCTCCCTTTTCTTTGAATTTTTTTTTTTGTTATTTATCAAAATGCTAAGGTTTTTTTTTGTTTTTGTAACAAGATGAAGAAAAAGTTGTTGAAAATAGATGAATCTAAAACTAATTCTTAAAATTCTCTAAACATTAGTTTATAGTTTTTTTTAAACTTAAAGTTTCATTAAAAGTTTTTACTATCTGCTGCTTATCATTTTGTTTACTTAGAAAATGGTGGCTGCCTTTCAAAAATCATGAGAGAAATGATTTTCAATTGGCTATTTTTCTTTAATGTTTTGAGACAAAATAAAAGAAAACCTCAAATTAATCACCATCATTATCAAGTCACACCAACAGTACAGATTCCCTTGACTCTTGTTATCTATCCCTATCAGTTATTGCTTTTGGTAAATCCTTGATGGCATCCAATGTCCATACAGAGCTGATTAATGTAAGATTTGCTAGTAAGCCAACACTGGTGTGTCTGTGTGTAGGAGTCCATAGCAAAATGTCACTTACTTTTTGACAGTGTCTTGCTGGTCTTACTTGGATATTTTTTAGTGGAAAGTGGCTGCACAGCTGTTGTTTTGTAGGGGGCTGCTTTCAGCATTTGTTTAAAACAGCACAATTTTCTTGTGTAGTTTCCATCTAGATTTTTCTTTAAGTGTTTTGTTAGAATCCAAGTAGTGCAAACTTACAATAGTATTGACACAATTACAGTTTGGAATAATTCCTGTTTTGTTTTATTAGAGATATCAGATTTCCATATGGTGATTAACCTGTCAATAGTAGTCCATGCTTTACTTATGTCAATCAGATAAAATAGATATCATATAAGATTTTGTTTGTATCACATAAGTAAATATCTTTCTGTGATTTCTTTTCTATTGTCCAAAGAAATAAATGTATATTATTATTGTTTTAAGTGTCATTAAATTTTGCAGACAATACCTCCAGATGAACTGAAAAACACTCCAATTATATTTGGCGATTTCATGCAAGTAGAGGTACCCATTGCAGATCGAGTGTACAAAGAGATTACGAACATGACAAAACTACAAAATGTTTTGAATCAGGTAAACCATTTTTCATTTTAGGTTTTTATAGTGTCAACCTGCTAGTATTGTTTTTATTATGGTATGAAAAGGCATCTTCTGTAATATATCCAGAAAAATAATTCAAAACATTTTTGAATAGTTTTCTTGTGATCAGGTCTTCAGACTAACTTTTTTCATGACTGTCCCAGAACTGTCTCAAAATCAAAAAATATTTTTTTTTCACTTTGTTATCATCTATAGTTGTTAATAGTATAATAGAAACACTATTAAATAATGTTTAGGAATTAAATAATACTGATTTTGGTCTATTTTAGTCTTGAAATTGTGATCTCTGTGTTTTTTGTTCAAGAAACAAAACAACAATTAAACAAGGAATAGGCTACGGGCCAAAGGCCAATATAGCTCTAGTTTTTTGATTTAATTAATAATTTTGATGGTGGGAAAAAAAGTGGTCAAATGAATGCCTATAGCCTCTTGAATATCATACTTTTTTTCACAAGCGTAAAATGTTGTCTATATTGAAATTTCCATGGGTACCACAATGTTCCCCGTGAAATTTACCCCCCCACTATATTTTAACATAATAAGACTTGCTTAAAGGTTAATATTATCTTGAAATTTTTTTATTCACTCGAAAGAAGAAGCATTAAACAAACTCCTATGAATTTTAAAAAATTTATAACGAGGGTTCTTTTTTAATTCTATGAAAAATAAACTAATGGTCCAATTTTCACAAAAATTTTCCATAATTACTTACTTTTGGATGAATATGTGTCTGAAATTTTTTTTTTTTTTTAAATATATTGGGAAATATTTTTTATTAGGTCTGCTCCCCCCTATAATTATTTTATGTAATATGAAAAAATGAATCGCAAAAACGATTTTTACTTTTTTTCAATAAAGATAAAGAGTCTAGATAATTATATCAGAAATTTTTATAAGTCTCAATGGCAAAGATTTTAATAAAAGAACCATAAATACAGACTTCTGTAAAAAATGATATCAATAAAGAAACTGGCCGTGTTGTAAATAAAACTGAATGTTTGTCTTATTTTTTTACGATAAATGATGAGTAATTTTCCCCAACTGGATAATTTGATCTTTGAATGAAATTTTTCTTTGTAACAGCTCTTTTATGTTCGTTATTCTTTTTTGCGAGATTTAAAAACAAAATTTCAAAGATATTTATGTTTCTTCCTTCAACGTGACCTAAACTGATCACGCAACATATACACAGTATCGATATTTTTTTGCAACTCCAAGGTCATCTGCTGCAGAGCAAGACCTTCTTGCTTTGCAAGTGTCATTAAAAATACTTGCAAAGTTGTAAACAAATGTCCCCTACCTGAATTTGAGTATCATAAAGAAAAGAAGAAAGAAGAGACCAGGAAAAGTCAAAGAATGACTATTTTAGTTATTTTTATTATCATTCCATAAGAGAAGAGGAGGGAGGGAAATCCATAATAATAGGAATGGGAGAGAACTTCTATTAAGACCCAAGTTTCAGCATTTTGAAACTGACATTTGTAAATTAAAACCAAGGGAAAGATAACGGGTATACATGTGTGTCAGAAAGTCAGAGATCATTTCTAATAGTATATACTGTAAATGTTGGCTAATTGTAAGTATTGCTAATAATAAGACTAGCTGGAAAGCTGGAAAACATCCAATAAAGTTACTTTTGTTTTTTTTTTATTATTCCTTAAAGATGGAGGAAAATCCATAATAAGAGTAGAAAAAACTATTAAAACTCTTGTTTCACCATTTCAAAATTGACATTTTTAAATAAAACCAAGGGAAAGATAACGGGTATACATGGGTAAATTCCATGTCAAATCATCCAGAAAAAAAGTAGAATTGTCACCCAACCACTTCAATTTTTCTGAAATTTTTTTCATGTGTGGACTATGTTAACATTAGACAATCCCCAAAATTTGAGCTTCCAATTCCAGAAATTGGCAGAGTTTACTTCTGGGGAACCCACCTAAAATCATAGAAAATAACATCTAAAAGATCATAGACAACTAGACATCAAACTGGGGGATTTTACAATAGAAGAACTCAACGAAGTCTTAAAGAAACTAAAAGGTAGAAAAACAGCAGGTCTTGACGAAATACCCCCAGAGGTATGGAAGATGGGAAAGTTCAATAACATACTGCTTAGGCTATGCAATGCTGTATATAGACAAAATAAGATAGATAAATGGACAAAAGGGTGCATCCTCCCATTCCCAAAAAGGGAGACCTAGGAATTGCTAAAAACTACAGAGGCATAACTCTTACTGCTATTGCAGCTAAGATATATAATGCCCTTAGGAAAAACCAAAATGGATTCCGCAGAAATCGATCCACAACCTCTCAGATCCTGACTGTATGACGGATCATAGAAGGGATTAGAGCAAAGAATATAGAGGCAACTCTACTATTCGTAGATTTCTCCAAGGCTTTGATTCCATACACAGAGGAAAAATGGAACAAATACTACTAGCATAAGGTCTCCCCAAAGAAATGGTTGCCGCTATAATGATGCTCTACAAAAACACTAAAGCAATGGTATGCTGACCTGATGGCGACACAGATATCTTTGACATTGCAGGTGGAATCCTACAAGGAGATACATTAGCACCATATATATTTATAATATGCCTCGACTATGTACTCCGAACATCATTAGATACCATAAAAGAAAAAGGCTTCACATTAAGAAAGGCAAGAAGCAGGCGATATCCCGCACAAACAGTCACAGATGTGGACTATACTGATGACCTCGCACTTCTCGCAGATACACTGGCACAAGCTGAGTTACTACTGCATAGCCTGGAGGAGGCAGCAAAGAACATCAGCCTCTATGTGAACTCCGATAAAACTGAGTTCATAAGTTTTTTAAAAAAAAGGAGACATCTCCACACTTGACGGTAAGCCTCTTAAGCCAGTAGATCAATTCACATACCTAGGTAGTAATGTCTCATCCACACAGAGCGATATTAATACACGAATAGCAAATGCATGGTTGGTTACAACAAATTATCAGTCATATGGAAGTCTGATCTCACTGACAGCTAAGCGGCAATTCTTCCAGCTGTGGTTATGTCAGTACTGCTGTATGGTTGCACTACTTAGACCCTAATGAAGCGCCTTGAGAATAAGCTAGATGGGAGCTGCAAAGAATGCTGATTGCAGTCTTGAACAAGTCGTGGAAACAGCACCCCACAAGAAGCAGCTGTATAGCCACCTGCCCCCATCTCACAAAACCATCCAAGTAAGATGGACTAACATGCAGGACACTACTGGATAAGCAAAGACGAGCTCATAAGCGATGTTCTCCTGTGGAAACCAACACATGGACATGCTAACATAGGCTGCCATAAGGACCTAACATTGATCAAGTTATGTGAGGATGTGGCTGCTGCGCAGAAGAACTCCCCAGGGCAATGAATGATAGGGAAGGTTGGTGAGAGATTGTCATGGATATCCGTGCTGCTTGCACGACATGATGATGATGATTGATTTGACAAATTTGGTGGGTTGGCGAAAACTTTTTGTAATCTATATTTTATCTGTAAAATGAGTTCTAGAGCTACTACTCCTAAAAATTGGTTTATAAAGCATTTTTGCCCAAGGAATCCTAAAATGCTAATCAAAAAATCTTAAAGTCCACCAATTTTTAAGTTATTGATGATTTCTGATTTTTCCTAGCAAGATCAATATCCCAATGTGGCACTGCATCTATGACAATTCTTTTATTATTATTTCACATATATTGAACATTATTTGTACCAAAAAGATAGTTTTGATATTTTCTCAGAAACAAAGCTACAACATCAGTTAGAAATTTTGCAAATCAGAAATTATTAATAACTTAAAATTGGTTAACTTTGAGACTTTTTGATAGCATTTTTGATTCCCTTGGGCTAAAATGCTTTTATAAACCAATTTTCAGTAGGGGAGCTCATTTTACAGACAAAAATAAATTACAAAATGTTGCCATTTTCACAACTCCTTACCCAAATTTGGAGAGTTATGTTGATTTTAGAATCAACAAAACTTGGCCAATTTTTGGAATTGGAAATCAAATTTTGGGGATTGGCTAACTATAGATAATTAAC
>JALAJA010000805.1:0-13038 GCA_023376005.1 Doryteuthis pealeii
AGTTGGTCCTCTGTGGATCACATTGTACTCCTTCACACAGTCACCGTTTCCTCTTAGATAGCAATTTCCACCTTCGAATGAGAGTATGTATCCCTGCTCCGTAAAATTCTGTTGACCTGTCCCTTTGACCCACTCGCCTCATTCGGGTGGGAAACAACTTTACCGCATCCTCTATACTCACCAGATTTAGCGCTTTCAGACAATTATCTCTTCGGCCCCATGAAGAGGGCTTAAGAGACAACATTATTCCAGTGACGAAAAGTGAAATCTGTAGTGAAGAAGAGGCTCAAGAGAAGAGTCATAGAATTTTACGGGCAAGGATACATTCGAAGTAGGACATTGCTATTGGGAGAAACGGTGACTATGTGGAGAAGTAGGGATGTGATCCACAGATGACCAGTTTCATTTGATGTATCATACAGTTCCTCGTGTTAGTAATTATACCTTCCTCAAAACAAAATGTGAATACGTTTTATTTCACCCTCGTATTATTAAATTTATCTCGTGTTGAACATGTCAAATTTTTGGCAAACTCAAACAGTGTACCTAGACTTACGAGAGTCCAACTTACGAGTTACAATCTGTCACTCGGTTGATCTTTTGATTCAAGAACGAGCTCCAAATATTTTAGGTTCTATAAAAACTCTTTAAGTTTCCAAATTTATTAAGCCAAAGAAGAATAGAATATTTTAAAAATAAGCATTAAAGTATATTACAGTACAATAATTCATTACATTCTATTTTACTATATGGTTTCATACAATACACTGCTACAGAAATAGGGTGTTTGTTGGGGTACACAAAAGGTTAATGGCATTTCAGTATATTTCAATGGGAAATTGAGTAGATTGGGTTACGCGCGAAACGAATTAAAACTTGTAAGTCAAGGTTCACTGGAGACACTAATGTGTCAATTGTCACTTTATTGGACCGACTAGAAATGAATAGTCAAAATGGATCTGTTTACAAATTATTTGTATTTGATAGAACCGTGTACCAAAACATATCCTGTTAACAAACAACGACACTAAAATGTATATATTTTCATTATCCCCACCAGACTGTTTTAACATAAAGTCTGTTTAACATGTCGAGCCACGCACAAACATAAACACATGCAAAAAATGTCTGACCTCATTGGCCTTTCTTCTTTAGATACACCGGTCAATAAACATTGCTCTTACCCACATACAAATATAAATAGGGTCATGATTCCCTTATCCCTAGGCATAAAATAATCATAGAGGAGTCAAAATCAATAAATTAGTGTTTGGTTTCTTTGTTTAAACATATATCAATTTCCACAAGTTATATAATGCTAAAACCACCTCTGCAGAAGAACAGTAGCTGTACTATTTAACCTATATCTGTGAGCATGTGGAAGTGTTGAGATTTTTTTCATATAAGGCGTGTGTTAAATGCCCACTCTTATTTGTAGACTCGGCGATAATCATGTGACCATATTCTTGGCCAATCACTGGCAGTACTCTGTTGCTGATATTGTTATTTATACCGGCTGTTCTGGTCATACCTACGCATATTGCTTTGAGCCTTCATGGACGACGGAACATAGGATTATATCACTGGACCTTTGACACTACGCAGGATTCCATAACTCAGGACTTATTCACTTACCAAATGATTCTATAGCTCAGGACTTACTTACTTACTTTAAGTCCTTTACAACTGGCCAAGGATGGCGGTCAGAAACTTAAACAGGAGGTCCATACCTTTTCTCAGGTTCTCTAGCTTGTTTACTATGATGCTAAAATCCAGTGCGTTGGCCATTATGCCACGGAACTCTCCCGAATTAGTTGGTTTGGTTTGTTTGTTTTACGGCATATCAACCTCAGTGGGTCATTTAATGTCGATAAAGTTTTGAAATAATCAATTCTTAATGGATAATTACAATTTTTATGAATACAATTTCTATTTAACCCATAGATGGGACCCTAACAGGTACTACCACTCTGGGTTAGAGTGACCAGGGAGCAATGGTGATGAAGGGTGCTCCACATTCCCCAAAAACTCCAGATTGGAACCCCACCATCAGATAGGTTTAACGTCATTCCCAGGACATGTAGACCGCAGCCACCGCCTTCTAGCATCGATATGATAAAAGGGGTTGGGGCTTCCATAAGGCAATGAGGTTGGGAAATCATATAGGTGCTAGGGCTTGACGTGACCAGCCGATTGATCTGAGGGGGCGCTCTCCGTCTCCGAGTTAATCATGAAAGTTAATACTTTCAGTTGATGTGTTTGACATGAAGAATTTTCAGTTTTTAAAATTCTTTATCTCGATTAAATTCACAAATACAATCTAATGGAATCATTCGTTTTGGGCAACTTGTATAAGTTTATAGTAAAGTAAGATTTCAAGCTGGATTTAGCTTTTTTTTTCTTTTTATTTTTAATTTTGAGTTACTGTACTTTATGAGAAAATTTGATGAGTAGAAAATAATACATTATATATTGTGTATATGTAAATAACATGACAGCGTAAAGTCAGAGGCTGAAGAGTGGATTTGACAAAATGTTGCATTTAAATAATTTGTTGATTAAACTCAAGGCAATCATTTAGTTTTGGATATTTCAATAATTTGGCTGCAAACAAGAAGACAGTCTGTAAAAGATTGATTAGTGAATTGTTTACATTTTGGAGTTTTCATTATTTTCTGGCAAAGTTTGAGTAGAACTCAAGTGAAATTTAATACTTGATTAATTTGATAGTGTACAAGATTTGTGACAGTTTGTTGTCTCTTTGTTTTTTGCAGTTTTTCTGATTTTCTGCACACTTTGATAGGATTCAACCATAATGTGAGAACTGAAACGTACATATAAGAGTTGTGTTTATTATTTTACATAGACGGAGTATTATAAATAATAAATAATAAAGGGATTTATACCTTTAGAACATAGATTTATTCGACATTATAGTTTTGATATGTTAAAAGAGAAAAATCAACAAAAATAGAAGTGATGAGATGTCGAAAATATTATATATATATATATATATATATATATATATATATATATATATATTATAAAATGGATACAATAGGAACCTACTCGAGTTTCACCATATGGATCTTCAGGGTTAAATCCACTGAATTAATCGAGGTACCAATTAATCGCAGTCGAGCCACACGTGTGTGCTCATTGTATTAGATTTACGTTACAAGAACGCTTGTTTATGTTTTAAATTTCTCACTGTGGAAGTTATTTTTGATGAGGATCAAAATGTAAAACAATAGATGTGAATTGATTTGTGTGATTCTTTTACTAGAATATGGCTGTCTAATAACTGTATGGGTTATGAAGTGTAGAGTGGTTTTATAAACAAAACCGTTGAAATTTATTTCTTTGGTTTTGTTTTGGTTAGAGAGTATAGTAATGCGCGTTGAAGTGTATTATAATTTCGCTAAATTGTTTAATAATTGAGGTTTAAGATAGATTAATAAAAACAAAAAATCAAGGACAATGAAGTGAATAAATGTGGTTTGTTAAAATATGTTAAATTATTTATTCAAGTTTATTTAATTTATTTTAATTGAAGTTAATATAAAGCAGATCCCGTGAAGAGGCATTATAATCTTGTTGATTATTTTAAATCATTTTACAGGCCTGATATAATTGAGGGTGAATAAAAATAAAATTTAATAATTTAAAAAATTAAAATTTAAAAAGTTAAAAATTTGAAAATTTAAAATTATTAACAGTTTATCAAACATAAATTTTAAATTATCACACTACACCTCCAAATTCAATCTTTTTTCCAGAAAATATTCCACATCTCAAACATTTAATAAATAATTAATAGCTTAACATCTGTTTTACATAACCCTTAATACGTCACAAATAAACTAAAAACACGTGACAGCAAGCCCAACTCCATCTCCACACTCTTAAACTGTTAATAATTTTAAATTTTAATGGTTAAATTTTTTTAATAATATTTTTGGTAAATAATTTTTCTGGTGATGGTATAACATCAATTCCATAGAACGATTGCGACAAAAGCTACATCGAGAAAACACAACGAAACTTTGATAAACGAGTCTATGAACACAAGAGATCCATAAAGACGAGCAACACATAAAACTCCCTTTACACACATAACAAACTTCGGTCACATATTCAACTTCAACCAAGCATCATTACTCAAACCCGTATATTGTAAGAGCTGACGCCGTTTATGCGAATCAGCAATCATTACACACTCAAAAACTATAAAACAAAGGACCGGTTTTTTTCACCTTGAGCCAGCCATCACAAAAATCGTTACTTAAGAGAACAAAATCAACATAGACAAAAGATAACTAAGAAAAAAATACACGAAAACGCAAAAATCACAGAATCTCTGAAACACATCAAAACAAAAATTCCGATCCCTATCACAACTGTGAAAACAAACACCAACTACTGTCCCGGCACGTTCTCCAACCTGATTTCAATTACATTGACCGCACTGTTTTTAAATTCACAAGCCACCATATCCATGTTGACATTTCCCGCTCCTCACTTTTTTTTTCCATCATACATTTCAACGCATCCGTCCCCCTTCTCCTCTCCCTCTACCTTTTCAAATATAAACAGACTGTAGTTTCATTGTTTCAAATAAATTTTTGACGAAGCTTCGTGAATTATAGCGAGCCAACATATCAATTGAATGAAGTTGTTTGGGCTTTATCCGTCTTTCCTCAATTTTAATCAAACACACACACACAACACACACACACAACACACACACACACATATATATAAATATATATATAATATATATATATATATATATATTAAAATATCATGGTGTAAATATTCCGCAACTGTAGTTTCATGCATATTATGCAATCTTCTTCTGACGGTCAAAAATGTAAAACTTTAAAAAACGGTGGCTTGTTCAGCGTTATAATAACGTGAAGCGTATATATATATATATATATATATATAATATATAAGTATGAAAAGGCGGAATGAAAACATCACACAATGCTGTTAAAGAGAAAACATCACACAATGCGTTAAAGGAAAAAATTTATAAATATATATATATATATATATATATATTATATATATATATATTAAATATATATATATATATATATATATATATATATATACATATATATATACATATATATATATACATATATATATACATAATATATATTATATATATATAATTATATTATATAATAATATATATATATATATGTGTGTGTGTGTGTGGTGTGTGTGTGTGTGTGTGTGTGTAAAGTGTAGTTATGGTCCAACGGGGGAAAATTAAATAATTTATAAAAAAGGTCCGCTGAATGGTTATGTGGGTTTTTTTATTTTTACATTTGCAAATGTAAAATAATAATAAAAAATCTTTTGTTTTAAACATAATCCATTTGCAGACCTTCCTTTTTATAATATATATATATATATATATATATTATATATATATATATATATATGTGTGTGTTGTGTGTGTGTGTGTGTGTGTGTGTGTGTGTGTGTGTTCAAGACAGCAAGCAGCATATTGTGTAGTTCCCATGTAACTTTCTTCCAAGTGTTTTTAATGTGTTTTGTTTAATGTCCAAGTGCTGCTGGCATGGCTACAGATTGGAACACTTCTCGCTTAATCTTATAAAAAGTAACAGATTTCGATATAATTACTCTATATCAGTCGATGCCTTCCTAAGCGTATATTAACATTACTTTTTGTGGATGAGATATTGCTACAAGATATTTGAACTGGTCTACTAATTTCAGTTGTTTGCCATCCAGTGTGGATATGTCTCCGTCTTGTTTAAAACAAATGAATTCAGTTTTATCTGTCTTCTCTAGGCTATGCAGATGTGATTCCCTTGTGCAGGTGTATTTGTGAAAAACTCAAGATCATCTGTGTAGTCTGCATCTGTGATAGTTTCTGCCGAATATCCTCTGCTTCTTGTCTTTTTTTAGCGTGACATATTTTTCATTCGCTAGGTTTTAATTTGTTTTGTTTTTTTACATCTCGTACTTTTCTGAAATAACTAATACAAATATTGATCTTTTTTTTTTTGTTTCTTTGAATTAAAATTGACCTTGTGATATACATCCTGTCCGTGAGCAAGGTCTGGGTCAATATTATATGATGAAAACGAACTCCTCGCTAAGAAATACTTATTTTCCTTAGGAATTTTCATAACTTAAATGCTAATCAGTTAAAAACAGACGCAATGTTTGATTTGGCTTTCATGGGTTCTTTAATTTCAAAGGAATATTTTTAGATAAGCTGAGTGAGGGGGTCATACCTTTCCCATGGGTATTAGTCCAAATGTGAACATAATAGCATGACTGGGTTTCAAACTCCTTACTACAATGCGAAGTCAGCACATTAACCACTGCGTCCCTCAAAAAATTATGGTTGGCTGGTTGATTGATTTTAAACAGCATATCAACCATCTGGGGTTATGTCATGCCTAGCGTTAGGAAGTATATATGTTGAGTATCTATATTTAAACTTCTGTGGTAATTGGTTAACAATGTGTTAGCATCCTTGGGTATCATGTCGTATTGATTAGGTTCATGTCTATATTCTATGGTATAATTTATTTCCTTTAAAAAGGACAGAAGGTCTTCTATGTTGACTTTTTCAAATAGATCTTTCATATTGTTTGCATTAAAAATACAGTTTCTAATGTGAGCAAAAAACCTGCATTCCATCAATAAGTGTTTAACAGTCAAATGTGTTTGACAATGTTTCACATTGTGGTTGTTGTTCTTGTTTGAGTATATAGGAGTGCGTTAGTCTTATGTGACCAATGCGTAATCGAGAAAGTAGAACACAAAATGTATGTATTTATTATTTTGTTACTGCACTTTTGTTCTACTTGGGGTTGTTGGTTTGAGGTAATTGTTTTAGTTTTAGTTTTAGTTTTCTCTTACTTTTGGGCATAATTTGACGTGGAGAACCGAAAGCAAGAAATTATTTTAGGTATTTGAATATTTGCTTTGTACACTGTCCTTAACTTGACTTTTTTTAATGTTGATGTTTTAAATGCTTTTCTGTATATAATTCGATGAGCAGAATCCAATAAAATACATCTATTTTAGGATACTGATGAATATTTTATCGCTCAAGATTTAGGGATGAACGTAATCTCGGTGTTATATCTTCTATTTTGATTCTTTTTATAAGCGACGTTCATCCTCTTTCTGCTCAGTATAACTCTCATCAATTCATTACCCAATTGCTAGTCCCTTGTTTTATCTCCCTCACTCATCCCACAGTTCCTACTTGTAATAACAACTTAATTAACGAATACAATACATTTCTTTCAACTCTTTTTAGTATTGTTGATGAATTCTAAATTTTTCTCCTTTTATTAATATCGTTTAATTCTATAGTCTAATTCCCCACGCATTTGTGGGTTGGTTTGTGTGTGTGTTGGTTGGTTGATTTTATTGGAGGCCATGGTGTAATGGTTCGAGTTGTATGAAATGGACTTGTCGACCCGAGTTCAAATCCTGAAGGAAGCTACTGTTCACATAGGGCTAATACCCTTGGGAAAGCTATGATCCAAATACTCTCCTCCAGCTATGGGTAATATTAGACAGACTGGACACTTTAACCTTGGTTAGGTAATAAGTCTAGAAATGAAAACTCTGAATTCAAACCTGTTAAACTCTGTCTGGGGTTTCACTAGTAGAATAGGCTCGTCCTAAATAGTGATCTATTTCAGTAATTTTTTTTTTTTAAAACTTTTTACGGTATGTCAAACTTGGGTTATTTTTATGCCGATGACGTTTTTGATTTATTATTCTTGTTGACCATTCAATAATTTTGTAGAGACTAATTTTTTTTAAACTTTTAACTCATTTTTATGTATTTAATACATAGATTGGACCCTAACAGATACTACCAATCCGGGCCAGAGTGGCCTGTGATTAATGGCAATGAAGGTGTGTTCCACATTCACCAGATTTATTAAACATTATGCATATGATATACTAAATATACATGTATATGATATAGTATACAAGGATGTCAACATTATCGAGATTTTTTCTACTTTTTGACACACCTTGTATTTGAAAAAAAAACGTTGCATTCATTATTCATTTCTATCAGCTTTAAACTTGTACGTTTTAAACACACATTGTACTCTGAAAATAATGAATGGAATGTTAATTTTTTCAGAATACAAGGTGTGTCAAAAAGTAAAAGAAAAAACTCGATACCTCTTTACACACTTGTATATATATTTGTATTAATATATTATATATATAATTAATATTGTAATATACATAATATATAATTAATATAATATATATAATATATATATATATATAATTATATATATATATATGCAAATATATTTCAGATTTTTGCTGTAAGATTATGTATTTTCTTATTATTTTATTGACGTTTGCATTTATATTTTTCTGTCCATAAAAGTTGAAAGCAATTAGATACAACCACAGCCGTTGTGTTGAATTTTTCATTAAATTTCTGTATTTAAATTCGCTTTCCCAAATCTTTCTATCAATCTTGAAGTAATCTTTTATTTCGCCGGTTAATCAGCATAGATTCTTCAATTTTATTCTGGTCGCATGTGTTTTCGTCCTTGTTTTATGTCCTCATGTCTGACAAAATCAATGAAGAATTTAATTGCAAGCTTAAATCGTTTATGTAACAATAACAAAGCTTCAATTCACAAATCCAGACAATACGAGGCGTGGATGATTAGCAATTTGAGCAAAACTTATTATCAAAACGATAAAAAGTTGGATACTAGTCTTAATATTGATAGAATAATGAATATTTCATCTCAGAACAGCAGAAAATTGTTGGCTGCTTATTTTTGTTTCTTTTTCTTTATTTTTTTTTTTTTTTCTTATTTTTTTTTATTTTTTTTTCTTTTTTTTTTCTTTTTTGTTTCTTTTTTTTCTTTTTTTTTTTTTTTTTCTTTTTTGTTTCTTTTTTTTTTTTTTTTTTCTTTTTTTTTTCTTTTTTTAAAATTTTTTCTTTTTTTCTTTTTTTTTCTTTTTTGTTTCTTTTTTTTTTTTCTTTTATTGGTTTCTTTTTTTGTTTCTTTTTGTTTCTTTTTTTTTTTTTTTCTTTTTTTTGTTCTTTTTTTTTTGTTTCTTTTTTTCTCTCTTTTTCCTTTTAGATTTTGACATAGTCATCTTCCTACGCATCAACATTATCTCTAATAAAAGAAAGGTGATTGTCAGTGTGTCAATTTTCATCTTTACTGTTAAAATCCGTAGCCGATCATATGCAAAACTTGAATTCAGGTCGACTCCGTGAGGTACTTAAAAACATTCCAGCACGAATCCGGACCGCTATCCTGAAAGTGTGTGTCCCCAAGTTTAATTACTGCGATTATATACGGTCTTTTTAGGGGTGAGGGGTTGTGCATTTTCTGTATTTCCTACAGGCTGGTATAGCCGGTATCTTGTTAACGTATTTATCTGTTCTTTTCTTGATCATGCCCTGTCCTTTTTTTGCTATTTCATTCCTTGCTAGTTGTTCAAACCAGCGTTAGCTGGTGATATTTCAGTGGATCTGAATGACAACAAGTCTCTCTGGTTCCCGTCAGTTTACTATCCGATCTGAACAATGATGTTGTTTCGATGATCCTTTCATGTCGTAATCAGAAGCCTTCACGGAATTTGGACCAGACTCTTTACTTAATCTATAGGGAGTAGAATCTGAGAAAGGCCGGAGGGAATATCGACCGACATATTGTGTATATTACAAGAAAGTTGACGACAACAGTCTGAAAAATCCAAATTATCAAACTCATATAAAAATTCAGACATTTATTATTATTATTATTATTATTATTATTATTATTATATATTATTATTTGACTTAATAAGAGTTTTTCATACCCTACTTAGCTTGATGCTGAGTAACAGCAAGTTTTCTCAGGTCCCCAATATTTCTGAGTATTCTAGCCGATCGTACCAATGATTTGTTTGGTTAGTCTCGTTTCTTTCTCTGATTTCCAATCCAAGCAAATCCTTTTCCAAACCTGAGACTGTTCTAAGGTCATCACTTACAATTGATACAACTTTCCACAGTTTCCTTTTTCTGTTCTCTGGCAGGGCCCAACTATTTGTTAATCATTTTGATTTCTTTCATTTTCACTCGGGGCGGCAAAACCCACGAGATGACTTCCTTAGATTATTATTATTTACTCCTTTTGAGTTTTCACATCAGCATTAGCTGATGGTCATTCACTGGAGTCTGAGTGACAGCAAGTCTCCTCGGGTCTCCAGGACTCTTCTGAGTATTCCGGCAGTAGTGCAGTGTTCTGACTGGTTTCAATCCTTCCTCTGATTTCCAAACTTTCCAAACCCTTTTCCAATCCTTTTGAGACCGTTTCAAGTGCAACCAACTACAATTGGTATTACTTTGACTTTCATATTCCATAACTTTTTAACTTTGACTTTCATATTCCATAATATTTATTTATTATTATTATATTATTATTATTATTATTATTATTATTATTATTCAGTTTTCACACCGGTCGTAGTCGGTGGTTCACTGGAGGCTTAGTGACAGTAAGTCTCCTCAGATCTCCAGGAGTTTTCAAAACCGATCTTAACAGTGCTATAGTTTGGATGGTCTCGATTCTTCCTCTGATTTCCAGTTTCCCCAAATTCTTTTCCAGACTTTGGAGACATTCCAAGAGCACCGATTCCAATTGGTACGACCTTCACCTTAATCTCCCACAGTTTTCTCACTTCTCTGGCAAGGTCCAAGTATTGTCTATCTTTTTCGCTTTCTTTCGTTTCACTCGGAGGTCGGTCGGCATGGAAACATTACGAGATATCAGGTTTCTCTTCTTCTTGTTAATCAATACTAGGTCTGTTCTCCAGGCGGGATTAGATCATCCGTCTCTAACTCGAAGTCCAGCGAATGTTTTGCGTCTCATTCTCCAGGACATTTCAGGCTTTGTATATACATTTATTTATATGGTGAAAATTGAATTTCTTGAACAATTCCCAGTGGATCACCTTTACAACCGAGTCGTGCCTAGTCTTGTACTTTCCTTGTGCTAATTTGCTAAATTCGCTTATTATATAATTAGCCGTTTCGCCTCTGTTTCCACACATTTTGGACTTTCTATTCTGTCGCGTTTTATCTATTTTTGTCGTTATATAGTTAGTTCTTATGGCATTGTGTGTGTTGCGATTATAAGAGATTCAGTTTCTCATATATGTTACGTCAATTAAAACCTGAATGCCAATTCAAAACTTTAGTGGAAATCTTGACAGAAGAAATATTTGAATATGGTGTCATCTATAAGAGATAATTAGGCAAACATAATGACAGAAAATTTGTATTGTTAATGAGAAACATCACAATTTTCCCTCCCCGCTCTTGGGAAAGAATAATATTCCAATTAGGCAGACCAATGATAGATCCTTCCTACCGGCTTGTGGATATCTAGTTCCAAATATTAAGGTTACTTGTCTCTTCAAACGGTAATGGACCCTGAAAAATGGTAGTGGTGCTAGCGGGGGAAAGATGTCAACTGTTCGTCATATGAGGCCGTGTATCTTCACCTGCCTTGACCAGTTTGTATGGAAGACAGTAGTTTGCCTATGCAACATCTCTCCCCGCTACCTAATCTGACTTTTATCCGCTAAGTTAGCTTATTATACGTGGAAGAGGCTTATCCTTGCAGAAATAAACCCTCCCGGGCACTCCTTAGATCTACTAGTAGCAATAGGACACATCGGCTTGAGAGGCCCTGGCAGTAGCAACTATGTTCTATTAAAAAGGTTTGATTTTGTTTCTTCATGGGTAATTCAATTCCAAACCATCCTTTCAGATGAAACAGTAGTAGTATTATTTAACCTTGGAGATGGGGAATTAGGGTTCTCATACTTGTTCCAAAGGTATTAGTCCGAAATGAACATAATAGCGGGACTGGGATTCGAACTTACGACGATTTCGGAATCCAAAACGTTACATACTACACCGACGAGACTCCCTCTATATCTAAAAGATTAGGATTTTCTTTATTTCATATCATTGATTAATTGTATTTAAAACTTATAAAAAAAGCATTTATAAAAATTTTCTTTTTTAATTGCTGTTTAAATTTTATTCAAGGTTGTTTTTTTTTTAACTTTCTAACTTAAAAATGTCTTGCACAATTTGTTTTAAATCTTCATATTTCAAATTTATGTAAAGACAGACAAAGCAACAACTGTCAGACATATTTTGTGCAATAAGATAACTAGCAAGACATGTGGATAACAAGAGTAGGATAATTTAACTATCACAACATTTGATACGTATACTTAAGAGCTATTGCTATAGTTCAATGCATATAAAAGCATCATAATCTTGATTACTCTCTCTCTCTCTCTCTCTTTCTCTCTCTCTCTCTCTCTCTCTCTCTCTCTACTTACCTACCTATCTATCTATTTTTTTCTCTCTTTTTAAATTTTTCTAATGTGTAGCATGTCGTTTCTTCCTTTCTTTCTTCACAATAAAACGGAATGTTTTCTTTATTCAACTGGAGTGACAACACATCTCTCCCATCTAGCCCCTATCAACTCCCAAACTACGAAGCTTCTCCGAATCGGAGGTGTTACAGTGTGAAACACTAGTCTACCAGCGTATTAATATTAATTCTTAATTGTTAAACTGACTTCGGCAAATGTTGACATGCCATAAACACAAGCGACCAACTCTAATAACTCTGGCTTTTAAAATGCTTTAAATTAATTCGATGTGCTGTTAACTGTCACATTTTTATTTATTTTGTTAAACTTAAAATAACAAGAGGAATTAAAATTTTACTTTTTCCTCTATTGATTTCAATTAAACCAAAACAAAAATAACTTTTGCAGATTTATTTGTAAAGTGTCTCTTCCCTCCACTGTGGTCCTACCGAACAACGCTGACAGGGGCTCTCGAACGTGTCACTTATTTATACTGAAACATCGCTACATTAACACCCCTGCCGTATTTGTCTTGCCTGGAGGATACTAGAGGGACGAATGCGGCAAGGACCAAACCTCGTTGTAGTTTGG
>JALAJA010000806.1:0-41549 GCA_023376005.1 Doryteuthis pealeii
TTTGGTTCGTGTATATTGGTAAAGTTAAATTTCCTATCTGATCTATCAGGCCAGCTTCTTACTAAAAATTACCAATATAAATGATTTATTTAAGATTTTATCGCCTACTAGCCAGTCTTTGAGCATTTTAAATAAAAAACTTTCTCTTCTTTATCGTATTATATTATTATATATATTCATCTCTCTCTCGCTCTCTCTCCTATGATTATATTCCACTTTTATTTGTGTTTATGATGTGACCAGAATGTTGTATACAATCATTTTGTGTTATGAATTTATGATGATTGTAAATTCTATTCTTTTAAAAAAAAATATTTTGTTTTTTTATTTCTTCGTAAAGTAATCTATGGTTAGGTTTAATTGATCAATTTATCAATAATCTTCTTAGGTCATTATTCCATCGGGGTTCTTTGCTTTTCATCTGGATCCTCTTTCTTGGGTCCCTCTTTCTCTGGTCCCATCTTTCTCTGGCCATCTTTTCTTGGACCCATACTTTCTCTGGATCCATTTTCATGGGGGAAAAAGGTAGAGACGTATTTTTATACACTTTTTAAAAAAATATTACGAATCGCTTATTTTCGATTTAATTCTTGCCGACTTCGTGGGCAGGAGCAAGACACATAACTTACGTCTGCCGTATTGGGCGCTCAAGTTCTCCCACTGCCAGAATTCTATCTATTTTCCCAGATTCACCTGATGACGGTTGACTATCTATCAACTCTTTGGACTGTTGTATTTTTAAGTTGTTTATGTTATTAAAATCACACTTGAATTACAAAAACTTGGCATCTGTCCTTCCACTTATGCAACCCCGAACTCTGCCATTCTGCGGCATTGGTGTTTTAAATCTGCAATTCATCATTCAGAGATGAAATCACAGCATCAACAACGAACATACGACGCTTTTTCCCTCACTCGGTGGGATATTGCGGCATGTCAACCTGTTGGTTATTTTATGTCGAAAAACATTTCTTTTATTCATTCTTGCATGGGTATTCAATTATTTTTTTTTTTAAACTTTGATTTTTTAAAAACACATTTTAAAGTAAATTACTTTTTTTATTTAACCCATAAATGGGACTCTAAATAGCACTATCACTCCCGGGTCTGAGTCGGACCTTTGGAGAAATACTGAAAACAGGATTCCAATTTCCGATCCCCAAAATTGGAACTCTCGCCGTCAGATAGAGTTGAACGTTATTTCCCGGACATTAAGGACCTCAGCAACCACCTTCTAACACATTTACAATTAAAAGATTAGGGATTTTTCATAATAGCAATAGTGCTGAGACAATCATATTGTGCTAGGGGTTGATGTGACCCACGATGATCGGAGGAGGCATGTTTGCCTGCCGTCTTGCCTAAGTAAGGGTGAAAGTGTAGTGTTGCATGTTATTTGGACTTCTCAGTCACTAGGGTTCTATATTTAAGCATCACGGATCACCACCCACGGGCAAAAGGTGGCACAATTGGGGGTGGATCTTACACCTCTGCAGAGTGTAGTCAGTGATAGTTAGCAGTTGTCCATAATGATAATGTTGTCTTTCAGGAGGAATAAAGGACTCTAAAATCAGTATTTCATAGTTAGCAGCTGTCCTTGTATGATATTGATACTTCTGTTTAGGAAGGAGAAAAGATTCTTTTTTACAGTGCTGAGGCCATTAATTCCTCATTTTATAGGATCATCACAATAAATTCAGGACGCCATTTCTGTGAAATCTTACAATAAGCGCTATCACAATAAATTCACGAAGGTCAAAAGGTGGTCCCATTGGGTGTGGGTCTTACCCCTCTGCAGAGTGTGTCGGTGTATATCTAAAGCTCCAGCCGACAGGCCTGACGCCATATAGTTCCTCATTTTATAGGGTATCACAATAAATTCAGGACGCAATTTCTGTGAAATTGAATACAGTGTTTACGATCGGTCGATTGAAGTGTAAATGGTCGCACATTCAGCGAAGCAGCCTATTAACAGCGAAAATATCGAATACTTTGTAAAATTTAATTGCGGATGAGACATTTTCAATTCCAGGCTCTTCGGATAATAATCAGAGAAAATGATGTGAGTGGGCGTCCAGTTGTAGATAATTTAGATGTACAAGTGTTATATTCGATGGTTTCAGTTTTGGATCCATTTCAGGGGTGGAGGAGTGGGGGTGGTGGTGCTGGTAGACAATAGGTCAGGAGACACAAAATCCTGGCCAATTTCCGCGTCGGCGCAGAATTATAGTGTAATTTTTTTATAGGCGCGATTCCGGAAATATCTATAATGTTGTTAAAGAAACGACACATATTGATATCGAATGTGCCGGTATACAAATGTCTATATCCCACCACATATACATACTAACAGATCTCTTTCAGACCCCCACTAAGCCCACTCTCACTCTTAATCCCTATATATATATATATATATATATATATATATAGTGTATTTCGGCAGCAAGTTATTACTTTAACAGGTTCGGTTGAATAAGACGGAATATTTGTACTTAATGATTTTCAATTGCTTATGTTTGAATGCAGGCAATTGAAAACCATTAAGCAGAAATATTTCGTAATATCCGACCAAACCTGTTTATATATATATATATATATATATATATATATATATATATATATATATATATATGATGTGACACATGGTCAATTTCTTAAGCGGAGTTTAACAGGTTTAAATTCACTCTTGTCTTTGCTCTGCACTGGTTACCTAACCAAGGTTAAAGAGACCAGTCCTCCCTACTATTTATCCATGGCTCGAAGGAGAATTGTTATATTCATGCCTTTATATATATATATATATATATATATATATATATGTATGTGTGTGTGTGTGTGTGTGTGTGTGAGTTAGGAGAAAGGAAATGTGTCCGACGGTATGCGTATAGATAAAAGGATATGAAAACAACACAATATGCTGTTAAAGGGAAAAGATTTTATATCATATTCATAGCTAATATTGTTCAATATTTCAATTTATAAGAATCATCTTCAGAGCTTGTTTATACTCCGGACTTATCAATAGTGGAGACGAAAATAATATGAATTCAAAACGAAAACATTGATGTTGCAAAGAAGTTATGCGGTAATTTCAAATATAAGCAGCATCAATGCGAAGGCTCCGGAGTTCGACAAGAAGGTTCCCGAGTTCGAAGAGAATGTTCCTAAGTTCGACAAGGTTGCCGAGTCCGACAAGAAATAGCTGACAAAATCTGGAGGTCGAAAGGTTGTGTAGATAATGAAGGTGAGGATAATAGTCCGAATAATCCAAATCAAATTTCCCCGGTTAATTTACTCTGGATGAGTAAATCTGAATTGAAGAAGGACTTATGACTTAAATATCTATTGGGTAATCCCATGTAAGATCATCCCGAAAAAAGCAAAATTGTCACCAACACCCTTCAAATTTTCTAAAATTTTGTACAGGTGTGGACTATGTTAAAGTTAGACAATCCCCCAAATTTGAGCTTCCAATTCCAAAAATTGGCGGAGTTATGTCTATTTTAGCTCCCCAAATTTGGTGTGGGTTTGCGAAAAATGGCGACTTTTGTAATCTATTTTTGTGTGTAAATTTCTAGAGCCTCCCTACCGCTAAAAATTGATTTATAAAAGCATTTTTGCCCAATGAATCCAGAAATGCTATAAAAAATATCTTAAAGTCAGCCAATTTTAAATTATTGATGATTTCTAATTTTTCAGAGACAGATCAATATCCCGAGGTGGCATGCATCTATGACAAAATTTTTTTAAATTATTATTTCACATAAATTTGGGGGATTGTCTAACTTTAAGTCCACAAAATTTCAGAAAAATTGAAGCAGGTGTGTGACATGGTTTGGATGATTTGACTTTATTAATAGTTCCACATAAAAGATTGGTCTGCCATAAACACACAAACAAATTGAAATTTTGTTTTGCTATTAAAAATCTAGTGTAGGCACTCATTCAGTCCTAATTAGTTATCTATTTCACTAATTATTTAGAACACCCATAAAGTACCCGCGACTCGGCTTCTGGTAGGCGAACCGACCCGAAACCAATTTCCTTTTTATCGACGCGTAAATCTAAGGATATCTTATCATCGGAAAGTTTATGCTAAAATGTTTCGCGTTTCCAATAATTCACTTACAAGAAAATGGACACATAGTCTTACCATTAAAAAATATATATATATATTTGTATGTATGCGTGTGTGTGTGTGCTGTGTGTTTGTGTGTGTGTGTGTGTGTGTGTGTGTGTGTATGCGTGTGTGTGTGTGTGAGTATAGATAAGTTTTTGAATACGTACGTATCTACCATGATATATAACATGATACAATAGAATACGTATATGTACGTCTACATGTGGATGCTTGCATAATTACAGTGTTAAAATTATATATGGTCATATGAATAAATGAATAGATAATATATACAACAGAATGGAAAAGAAATATGATGTAAAAAGCAATTTACTGGAGTCTTCATATATTTATTATTACGTACGTTGTCGCCTGTAAGAGTTTCGTCAGATAATAATTTGGAAAATTTTAGTAAAAATATTCGGGAATGTTGCGACTGTCTACGAGGTTGTCATGGTAACGTGATTACGAAACGCCAATCGTTATGAAACTTTAAAGGCTGGGGACTAATAAACAAACAAATAAATAAATAAATAAAAATAAAAACTTTTCAAATAGTACTTATGGCAGATATTTCAGCTATGAATTAAGACATGAAAATATTATTGCTGCTTCGTGGGACGTGATATATTGTCGGTAATAAATTATAATCAAAGGTTGCAATAAAATTTAGTTTGCGTCGGGGATAAGGTTTTTGCTATTCTCTCTATTCAGACCTATGTCAAATGATGGGGAATATTATATTTTAATATTAATATTGGTCGACTCTCTTTCTCTTTCTTTCTTTCTTTCTTTGTTCTTCTCTCTCCTCACGCACATGAACACACACACAAATACCCATACAAACAGACACAGACTCACCCCCGCATATATATATATATATATGTGTGTGTGTGTGTGTGTGTGTGTGTGTGTGTGTGTGTGTGTGTACAGGCTATTTCAGAAACATTGATATCTTTTCATTTGGAATATTTGTTTTGACATTAATATTGGCAGATTCTCTCTCAGTCTCTCTCTCCCCCTCGTCACCCATACAGACACGCGACACACGCACAGCACGCACCACGCGACCACCATTACCACACACACACACACACACACACATCCATATATATATATATATATATATATATATATATATATATATATATATGTATATTGATATCATTTTATTTTGGTATATTGTTTTAATATTAATATTGTAAGACTCTCTTTCTCTGTCTGTCTGTCTGTCTGTCTATCTCTTCACCTCCGCATTCGAGTTATTATTCCTAAAGTTAACGTAATAACACGACTGGAATTCAAACTTTCTACGATATCACACTCAAGTACGTTAGACATTACATCACTGGGAATCCACTCCAACGAATAGATGTGGTATTTATTATTTGGTATACTATATTGACTCTAAGAAATATAATACACACGAGCAGTATCTTATATGAATATGCTACATTAAGAAAGTTCTACAGCAAAAGCCATATATATATATATATATATGTGTGTGTGTGTGTGTGTGTGTGTGTGTGTGTGTGTTATATCGCTAGTAGCACGGATATACATGACAATCTCCATGCAGATATAAGTGACAGTTTCCGCACAGAGCTGGTTAATGTAGGTCTTTGCTGGATGGTCCGCAGTGGCATTTCCAGGTGCTGGTTTTCACAGGAGGACGTTGCTAATGAGTTCGCCCTTGGTTCTCCAGCAGTGTCCAGTATGTCTTGTTCATCTCACTTGGACACACACACACACACACACACACATATATATATATGAGTTAAGAGTTAGGAAATCAATCCGACGGTATATGTACAGATAAAAAGGATATGAAAACACACAATGTTTAAAATGAATATATTTTTATATCATTTTCATTGGTAATATTGACAATATCTCGATTTATAAAAAATCATCATCAGAGCTTAATGATAATAAGGTCCGTTTTTATATGTAAATGATTTTAACCCGGACTCATCGAAACAGAAGCAGAAAATAATTTAAATTCAGACCGGAAACACACACACACACACACACACACACACACACACATATATATATATATATATATATATATATATATATATATATATATGAAATAGGTATATTTGCACAGCATTTTTGCTTTGATTTAATAGCTTTTTTTTTCTATCAAGTTTTCTAAAAAAAAATTGATGCTATTATCTTGAAATGATTTATCCGGAAGAGTTAATATTAGTAAACCAAGTTCTTTTCTGAACCATTATCGTTGTTTTTTTTTTTTTTTAATATTCCAAATCAAGATTGTGTAACTTATTAGATGAATTTAAAAAATAAACCGCCAACGTTATTTAGCATCACCTTAGTGACAAAAACAAAACAATAGTTTAGAAACAAACAGTCTGGATAATGAAACTTTTGACAGCCTTGATATAGAAAAATATAAAAGAACCGAAAGTAATTGATTTAATGATAACTCTTCCGGACAACTCATTAACGCCTTTCAAGATGATAACATATAAAAATCGTTAGAAAACTCGTAAGAAAAATAATAAAAAAGTATTTGGAATTAAATTTGTTTGAATATATATATATATATATATATATATATATATATATATATATATATATATATATGTGTGTGTGTGTGTGTGTGTGTGTGTGTGTGTGTGTGTGTGTGTGTGTGTTATACTAAAACTGAGATAATCCCCTTTTCTTTCCAAAAGGCTTTTTTCCTGTTTAGTTTAATGACACAAAATTCATACTAAAATATACCTTGTTTTTAGGGTTACGTTATGTTTGAAAAAAATTCCATTTTAATTGGTTCTAATTAGTCGTAATTAGCAATTAATTCAAAAAGTGACCGGTCTCTCTCTCACATTCTGTATATTACTTTCACCCTCTCTGTATATCTTGATTACCTCCTCCTTATATAAATATTAGTCTCTCTGTGTGAGTAAGAGGGAGACGAAAGGTTATTGTGTTAGAGACATTTAACTATGTTAAAATTAATTTGAAGATAGGGGTGAGCAGGTAGTGGTTTGGCTACCGTAAGACCGTAGTGGACTTACCCTTCCTAGAACACTCCGCTCCAGTAAGCATAAAAGGAGATTTTGTTGCTGGTACGTCGAGGGGGAAGGAGTTTATAACTCGGTACTATTGTGTAGTGAAATCTGTCTTGTTCTGGCTAACATTTCTTTGGGGGGGGGAATGAATTTGTAACTCATGACTATAGTGTAGAAAATTTTGTGTTTTTGCTCGACTGTTGTGCGAGCCAATATTTTTTTTTTTTTCTAAGTTTTAGTTCCCGAGGTTTGTTGCAATCTGCTGCTACTTTTCTGTAGTCGGTCGACCCTGTTAAGTTATTGTGAGAATTTGCAATAACTACTCATTTTATTTGTATGTTACGATTCAGCGAAGAAATCGTAGCTTAATAAAACTCCCTGATCCATTTCAATTTAAATTAGGGCAAACGTTTCCTTTCTTAAAAATCTTACGAAAGGATTTTAATGTTTTTTTTTTTACTCTCTGCTCAAATTTTTTAAATTTTTTATTTATTTAATTCACTTCGCAAACTATCTTTTCCCTAATCCCAGGGACTGCCAAAATGTTGTCTCATTTCCATTTTAAAAACGATTTAAAATTAATTAAATCGATTATTTACGGTCTATTTTTTGTCGGTGCATATCGGATAAATACTTCCTTGCCTCCTGCCCTAAAAAACTCTAAGCGGTGCCTGCTGAAAATCCGACCCATGCTACTTATGAACACCCTAGCTGCTTGAAGGCGTTTTTCCCGAAAAGTTAATGCGATGTGAAAGCGATATTTTACACCCACCAAGTCTTTTTTCGTCAAGTAAATATAAATATTTTCGATTTTTTTTGTTTAATAATGTATTGATTGTTTTTATTTTCAAAACTCGGTCGTATTTATTTTAAAATTTGTGACAGTTGTTTTGAATTAAAATAAAATGAAAAAAATGAAGATATTTCAAAGCGGGTGGGTAAAATATTTACATTTACTTTTCTATAAAAAAAAACCTGGGGTGGCTTAGTTTTAACGCCTACAAACCGCTGAAAGGTTTTGTTGATAAAAATGTCTTCAAACCGCTAAAAATATTTTAAAGTAGGGGGTTTAAAATATTTACATTTTACTTGTCGAGCAAAGACTTGGTGGGTGGGGGTAAAATATCGTTTTCATATTGCATTAACTTTTCGGGAAAAATACCTTTAACCAGCTAGGGAGTTCATAAGTAGCACGGGTCGATTTATCAACAGGGCACTGCTTAGTGTTTTTAGGACAGGAGGCCAGGACGCATTTATGCGATATGCACCTTTTTGTCTAAGTCGAAAAGTAGTAACATAATGAACATGAGTAAAAATGAAAGCAAATAATATTACACTTGTTTATTTATCTTTAATACATTTTATACTAGGCACTGCCAAAAATGGCAAATCCGTATTTTATCAAAATTACCCCCACCCGCAATTGAATAATAATTACCAAATATCAGGGAAATATTCGATTTTAATGAAATGTTCACTATTGATTTATCAATGAATGAATTTTATAATGCATCAGTTATTTTATTTCAAAACTTTCTGATTTTTCTTTCAAATCAATTAACATTGACCCCGCCTCATTTTGTGGGCGCAAAATATCGATGGGGTTATATTTTTTCGAAATCAATTACAGTATAAATAAAAAGACAAAAGATTAAAGGTGTGAATAGAAGAAAAAATTATGGGAGTTATCCTGGTAGAAAATAGTACCGAAATCAAAAATTAAATAAATATAAAATAAAACTAAAAAAATATTTTTGTGAGATTTTCTTTTTTTACTCTTACAATAATTATTTTAATTGGCTCAATATCCTTGTAAAAGGAAAAGATTAATCCTTTGTTCTAGTTTCAAAATACTGCCTAAATTTTCAAATTAGTTTTCTACAAATAATATCAGATTAACAATAATAAACTAAAGTAGTTATTAAATAAATATTTGTTTTTAGAAACTAAAAATATGAAAACTGAAACTTAAAATTGGGCTTTTCCTATTTTAAATGAATGTTTCTATTAATTACGTATGATAATTATTTCTACTACTGTACGTAGCTATTGTCTATTTATCTCAAAGAATTTCGATTTATTTTTATTGAATCAGTTTGATTGAAACGATTCAGTAATTAAACAAAAGAATTCGTTGATTAATAAATCAACACAGAAAATTTTATCAAACTCAAGTAATTCCCAGATTTTTGAAAAATTTTTTCATCAACAACGACCTCCTATACAAAGATACATCACGTGACACTTTCTCTCGGTCATTTCTTTTTTGTAAACAAATTCGCAACAAATTACATCTGTAATATTATTTTGCTTTTTAAAACATTTTTTAAAACTTTTTTTTATTTTTTATTTTTTACTGGTGCTAATTATGTTACTACTTTTCTACTTAGACAACAGTTTGACCATAAATAATCGATTTAATTAATTCTAATTCGTTTTTAAAATGAAAATGAGTGAACAAATTGGCAGTGCCTATTTTATACTATTATCTTCGGGCAATTTTGCTCAAATATATTGCAATCATGCTCGATTCTTATGTATATACGAACTAAAAATATTATTTAGTATTTTAAGGCTTATAACAATTTCTTAGAAATCAATAACACAAAATAATAAATACACTCATTACAGAAGAATTAATAACTTTTAAATGAAATGTCTGTCTTTTGGTCTAAACACACAGAAAAATAAGATTATTTTAAAAAGTGTTTTCTTCTATTCACACCTTCAGTCTTTTGTATTTTTATTTATACTGTAATTAGTTTCCACTAGTTCCCCTACCCAACCGATATTTTGCGTCCCAAAAATAAAGGGTGCGGGCAAAATTAAGGGATCTGAAAAAAATCAAAGTTTTGAAATAAAATAAATAATTCATTATAGAATTAATTCATTGATAAATCAACACTGAACATTTCATTAAAATCGGATAATTCTCTGATTTTTGGTATTTTTTATTCATTTTTTTTTCATTATTCTGTGATAATTTCTTTTTACTCTTCCTTATATCAACACAAACCCTGAAGAAGATCTACTTAACAGATCAAAACACTGCAGCGTCGGCTAATAAACTTACCACTCGTTTTATTTAAACCTGTTTTTTTTCAAATTTCTCACTACACACACACACACACACACACACATATATATATATATATATATATATATATATATATATATATATATATTCGTTTCGTTTCGTTTGTTCGTGTCCGGTTGTATTTACTCTCTATGTAATCCTTGGCTTTGATGAAACTTGCATGTCAGCTCCTTGAGGCCAGCGAGTCTTTTAAAATGTTGCATAGAAAGAGAGATACGAATAGTGGGGTATAGTGGACACTCACTCTTTGATCTACTGGAGCATTTTAGCTGAAAATTGATTAGAAAGTGCTATCTAGCCCAGAATGCAAATATAATTTCTGTTCCATGTGTGTGTGTGTGTGGTGTCTGTGTGTAATCTTGTTTTGCGGTGGAAAGAAGCGGTTGTTTTGGTGACGCAATTTTATATAGAAACTGGACCTAGACAAACAAATGAACAATCTGAAAGACAGTCAGTTCTCTTTCGTGAGATATTCCCGTTGATGTGTTTTGATTCGAACTAATAATAATTATATGCAAATTTTATGCAAATTACAAAAAATTGCAAACGTAACAGACGAAAGTCGAGAAAAAATGATCGCGGCTGATTAATTGCATGACCAATGAAAAAAGCGTGCATTGCCACAGGACAAAAACCGAATAGATTATTATCTTTAAAAGCATGTTGCAACGGGCAATTAATGAGAATGCAAAAAGTTAGACGTCCTTTCGATGGGACTTAGAATACGCGGATATGATCGTACCTCCTCAAAAAAGTGTGTGTCCTGGTATCACACAAAACTACACTTTTTGGTGAGACTCCAGTTCTGAATCTCTGAGGAATGTGTGTGTGTGTGTGTGTGTGTGTGTGTGTGTGTGTGTGTATCGAAAATAACATTGAGCATTTTTCTAGGTGTTTTGTGTGTGCATGTGTGCGAGTGTGTGTATATAATTTTTTTCGATACATACGCACACACACATACTAACACACATACCATAAAAGAAGAATATTTGACGTCATATTTCAAACCGTCTACCTTTCAAGCGTTCTCTTCAAATTTCCCCAATCATTATTATTACTCCCAGGTCCACTCACCCCCGGGGGTAGTATGCTTGTCAGCATCATTAACGGTCAAATATATGGTCTTTTTTGAAAATATTCATATTGGATAGAAACACTTGAAAAATAAATTAATATAACTGGAGGCACACGTAGTATATTAGTTATCGAAATGGACACGGCGAGGCAAGTTCAAATCTTGGATGCTAATACTCCTGGGAAAGGTATGAATCCAACTATTCTATTTCCAGTTATGGGCAAATAAGAGGAAAAAGTGGGCGCTTTAACCTTGCGTTAGGGCAACCTGTCTATGAGAGGGAAAACTGTGAATTCAATCCTGTTTTTTTTATTAGATAGGAATATGTGAAACCATCCAACAGTGTGAAAATAATTTGTATTAGGTAGGAATACTTAATATCATATAACTGTGGCACAAATGAACCTTTTAAGAAACATGTATACAAAAATATATAACTATAAATATACAATGAACACGATTTCCTAATATCTAGGTATAGAATAATCCCAGATAGGTTTGACATGCCATTAAAACAATCAAGAATACGTGTGGAGTGAAAATTAAGAGATATATCGAATTAAACATTTCTTCAGATAGTTTTTAACTAAATAATTAAGAAATTAGCCGAGTGGATTAGGCAGTTAGGTTAAAAGACAGTTCTAATTGACAGTTATCTCTGGTTCCCGAGTTCAATCCTGAGTGAAAGCAGTTAGAAAAATAATTAATTAACACAACTCCTACCCCAGCTATGGTTAGCGGAATGAGAACAGGATACCCCCGTGGAATAAATAAAGGGTTAGGTCAAAGTTCCGTGATGGCTCCCGAATACGACAAGAAAGTTTCCCGAGTTCGAAAAGAAGGTTCCCGAGTCCGAGGAGGTTCCCGAGTCCGACAAGAAATACCGAAGAAGGCCGGAGTATATCGGCCGAAACGTTGTACAAATAACAATGAAGATGGGACAATAGTCCGAATAACGCTAATAATACTAATCTTCAAAGCCTCATCTCAAACATTCAGAGAATAAAGAAATGAGCTTTTTAACTATTGTTTACGAGTAGTCACTATAGCTTAATGGATATTGTGCTGGACTGTAACGTCAATCATGCTATTACGTCTTATAAACTAATACTCTTCGGAAAGCATGAACTCCCTCACCCACATGTGTTAGATAATACAGCTACTATTCTTTTACAAGAATGATTTCAGAATTGAATAACCATTGAAGATTGATATCTCTTATTAAAATGGAGATTGTGTGTTTGTCTGTCTGTAACCGAAAACTATATACTATTCAATTTCACACAATACCCTTTATTATTTACATCACATTCTCAATGATTTTATTTTTATTTAAACCTCAATTAATAAAATTATTTTACGTTATTGATTGTGGTGGCCTTATCTACACACGAATAACATGCAATTGTATTTTAATATATCAACAAAATAGCAATTTACTGTGTAACGGAAAGTCTAATTAATTAAGATATCAGTGACAACATTTCTTAAATCAAACCAAATCTTATAATTTCTGAAGTCCAATCTAAAAATTCGGAATTTCTGAAACCAAAGTTGACATTTCTTACGTCAATCTGAAAGGTTTTGAAGTAAAAATTAAATTTTTTGGAATCACTCTAAAAGTTTCTGAATCCAAATTTAAAATTTCGGAAGTCAGAGTTATATGTTTGTAACCGAAACTATATTTACTATTCAATCACATTACTTAGTTATTTACGTCACATTCTCCATGGTTTAATTTTTATTTAAACCTCAATTGTTAATAAAATGTTTTACATTATCAATATTATTTGCCTTATCTACATACTAATAATATGCATTGTATTTATATATACAACAAAATAGCGATTTACAGTCTTGAACCGGAAGGCTAATTTACACATCAAAAATTTGATTTTAATAAATATAGTGCTTGATGTTTTGGTTTTAATTGTTTGTTTTATCTTAATGAATATGAGTAAAAGTCTCGGAGATAAATCTTAAAAGAAATCCACTAAGAAGAAGTAACTGCAATTTTTTTCTTTACTTCTTATTCTAACTAAATAGTTAAATTAGGAAAATTTAACAATAAATAATTTTCGATTAAACCACACTGTATTTCAAATCTTTTTTATCTGCATTCTTAATTTAGTTTCATCAGCCTTTCTAATTTTATTCGATATTTTATTACATTTAAAGCTTAATACTTGCACCTGAGGGTGCCTAATTTGCTAATTATTAAACAAAGAAAACAGAAACAAAACAAATATCAGTTTTAGCAAGCAAACGTTTGAAATAAGTTCACGTAATAGGCAATTTATGAGGATCGAACATAATAAATAAGGATCTGGGAGAGGGGGCATCTTTCTGCTTTTTAAACCACACAAAGTGTTCGTATTATGTGTGGCGAGATCCGTTTATGTCATCTTGATGTATATAGACTTATGTTACACTCTATATTTATTCGGAATTGTAGCTGCATTTAACATATGGCAAAGAAAGTATGAAAATAAAATACAATTAGAATAGAATAAAACAAAATGAGGATCTTTTTATTTCTTGTTGGAACTGTCTTGGTCAATCCAAATACGCTTTCTGCTAGAGGTTAAGATGTTTGTCTAATTTTTGCGTACGAAGCGTAAAAAGGAGTGTCCCAAGAATTCTAGTGACTTGGTCAACGGTTGCCGGTGTCTTGTCCACTCCGGCACGACCACTTCGAAAAGTTCGCTCTTCAATTCTGTCAAAATGTCAAATGGAATACGCTTGAATGTCCTGTAATTATAGCCAAGCGGTCAGACCGCACGCACTTACTGCGCACGCGCCTCTCCCCCCCCACCAAAAAAAAAGAAAAATCAGTAAAAATCTTCTTATCTTTCTTTTTTTTTTGTGGTACCTTTAAAAATTCAATGTTGAAGGAGATTCCTGTCGCTGGTGGATAAAAAGCACACAGAGAGTTGACAAAATTAAATGGGGATTTCATTGACGACATACAACGAGATTCTGATTGGTCAATTTACTGAACTATTTCTTTTTTTCTTATAAAAAAGGACACAAAAACAAACAACCAAAATTACCCCCCCCCCCCAAAAAAAAAATCCAGGTATTCTTTTTACAAAGATTGAGAAGCAGATAATATGTTCCAATTAGAACAAGAAATCTGTGACTGACTCCATTTATTTCTTGTATTGCATAAATCTTTCGTTTGCCCCCTTTTCGACGACATATCAGATATTATGCAAACGATCATGTTAAAATTCTAACATGTCTTATTGATCAAAAAATCTCTCTCACCTTATTGAGCATCATATAAACTACCATTAACTGAAAGATTCACAATACCTTTTTTGGTAAGATATAAAAGAACTCTTCTCAGGAATGTGAAGAATCTGTACACAAATCATGTGTTGACGTCGGCTGCTTATTAATCAACACCCCAGCCTTTAGGATACACTGACTGTTGTCACAGCAGATTTGGTTTAGTTTATTTATTTGATCGCCTATCAACATCGTGGGTTATTTAATGCTAAAGAATGCTTATTAGAACACTGCACAAGAGAAAAACAAACAAAAAACTTAAAATAAAATCTTTACCGTGTTCTAAAGCATCTCTTTAGCATTAATAACCCACGAATTGTGATAGGCGATCAAATAAATAAACCAAACTAAATCTGCTGTGGACACAGTCAGTGTATCCTAAGGCTGGGTGTTGATTTAATTAACAGCGACGTCACACATGATTTGTGTACATTCTTCACACTCCTGAAGAGAGTTCTCTATTCATATCTTACCAAAAAAGGTATTGTGAACTTTTCAAGTTAATGGTAGTTTATATGAGCTCAATAAGGTGAGAGAGATTTTCGGCTCAAATAAGACATGTTAGAATTTTACATGAGTCGTTGCATAATATCTGATTATGTCGTCTGAAAAGGGCGGGAAAACGAGAAGATTTATGCAATACAAGAAATAAAATGGAGGTCAGTCACAGATTTCTTTTCTAAGTGGAACATATTATCTGCTTCTCTAATCTTTGTAAAAAGAAAACCTGGATTTTTTTTTTGGGGGGGGGGGGTAATTTTGGTTGTTTGTTTTTGTTGTCTTTTTATAAGAAAAAAAAGAAAACAGTTCAGTAAATTGACCAATCAGAATCTCGTGTATGTCGTCAACGAAATCCCCATTTAATTTGGTTCCAACTCTCTGTTGCTTATCCCCAGGAACGGAAGTCTCCAATTTCAACCATTGAATTTTAAAGGTACCACCACAAAAAAAAAAAAAAGATAAGAAGTTTTACTGATTTTTCCTCTTTTTTTGGGGGGGGGGAGACGCGTGCGCAGTAAGTGCGTTGCGGTCTGACACGCTTGGCTAATAATTACAGGACATTCCAAGCGTATTCATTTGACATTTTGACAGGAATGAAAGCGAACTTTTCGAAGTGGTCGTGCCGGAGTGACAAGACAACCGGCACCGTTTGACAAGTCACTAGAATTCTTGGGACACTCCTTTTTACGCTTCGTACGCAAAATAAGACAAACATTCTTACCCCTCTAGCAGAAAGCGTATTTGGGATTGACCAAGACAGTTCCAACAAAGAAATAAAAAGATCCAATTTTGTTTTATTCTTATTCTAATTTTATTTTATTTTCATACTTTTTCTTTGCCATATGTTAAATGCAGCTACCAACCGAATAAATATAGGAGTGTAACAAAGTCTATATACATCAGGAGATGACATAAAACGATCCTCGGCACACATAAATACGAACACTTTGTTGTGTTTAAAAAGCAGAAAGATGCCCCTCTCCCAGATCCTTATTTATATGTTCGATCCTCATAAATTGCCTATACACGTGAACTTATTTCAAACGTTTGCTTGCTAAACTGATAATGTTGTTTCTGTCTTCTTTGTTTAATAACATTAGCAAATATAGGCCCTAGGTGCAAGTATTAAGCTTTAATGTAATTAAAATATCGAATAAAATTAGAAAGGCTGATGAAACTAAATAAGAATGCCAGATAAAAAAAGATTTGAAATACAGTGGGGTTAATCGAAAAATTATTTAATTGTTAAATTTTCCTAATTTAACTATTTAGTTAGAATAAGAAGTAAGAATAAAATTGCAGTTACTTCTTCTTAGTGGTTCTTTTAGATTTATCTCCGAGACTTTTACTCATATTCATAATATAAAACCAAACAATTAGAAACCAATAACATCAAGCACATATTTATTAAAATCAAATTTTTGATGTGTAAATTAGCCTTCCGGTTCAGACTGTAAATCGTATTTTGTTGTATATATAATACAATTGCATATTATTAGTATGTAGATAAGGCAATAATATTGAAATGTAAAACAATTTATTAACAATGAGGTTTAAATAAAAATTAAACCATGGAGAATGTGACGTTAAAACTAAAGTAATTGTGAATTGAATAGTAATATAGTTTCGGTTACAAACATATAACTCTGACTTCCGAAATTTTAAAATTTGGATTTCAGAAACTTTTAGAGTGATTCCAAAAAATTTAATTTTACTTCCAAACTTTCAGATTGACGTAAGAAATGTCAACTTTGGTTTCAGAAATTCCGAAATTTTTAGATTGACTTCAGAAATTATAAGATTTGGTTTTGATTTAAGAAATGTGTCACTGATATGCTTAATTAATTAGACTTTTCCGTTCACACAGTAAATTGCTATTTTGTTATATATATAATACAATTGCATGTTATCGTGTGTAGATAAGGCCACCACAATCAATAACGTAAAATAATTTTATTAATGAGGTTTAAATAAAAATAAAATCATTGAGAATGTGATGTAATAATAAAGGGTTATGTGAATTGAATAGTAATATAGTTTCGGTTACAGACAGACAAACACACAATCTCCATTTAATAAGAGATATCAATCTTCAATGGTATTCAATTCTGAAATCATTCTTGTAAAAGAATAGTAGCTGTATTATCTACACATGTGGGAGTGAGGGAGTTCATGCCTTTCCGAGAGTATTAGTTATTAGTGAACGAATAGCATGATTGACGTTACAGTCCAGCACAATATCCATTAAGCTATAGTGACTACTCGTAAACAAATAGTTAAAAAGCTAATTCTTATTTCTCTGAATGTTTGAGATGAGGCTTGAAGATTAGTATTATTAGCGTTATTCGGACTATTGTCCCCATCTTCATTGTTTTTGTACAACGTTTCGGCGATATACCCTCCGGCCTTCTTTCGGGTATTTCTTTCGGACTCGGGAACCTCTCCTCGGACTCGGGAACCTTCTTTTCGAACTCGGGAACTTTCTTGTCGTATTCGGAGCCATCACGGAACTTTGAACCTAACCCTTTATTTATTCCACGGGGGTATCTGTTCTCATTCCGCTAAACCATAGCTGGGGTAGGAGTTGTGTTAATTAATTATTCTAACTGCTTTCACTCAGGATTGACTCGGGAACCAGAGATAACTGTCAATTAGAACTTCTTTTAACCTAACTGCCTAATCCACTCGGCTAATTTCTTAATTATTTAGTTAAAAACTATCTGAAGAAATGTTTAATTCGATATATCTTTAATTTTCACTCCACACGTATTCTTGATTGTTTTAATGGCATGTCAACCTATCTGGGATTATTCTATACCTAGATATTAGGAAATCGTGTTCATTGTTAATTTATAGTTATATATTTTGTATACATGTTTCTTAAAAGGTTCATTTGTGCCCACAGTTATATGATATTAAGTATTTCCTACCTAATACAATTATTTTCACACTGTTGGATGGTTTCACATATTCCTATCTAATAAAAAAACAGGATTGAATTCACAGTTTTCCCTCATAGACAGGTTGCCTAACCAAGGTTAAAAGCGCCCACTTTTTCCTCTTATTTGCCCATAACTGGAAATAGAATAGTTGGATTCATACCTTTCCCAGGAGTATTAGCATCCAAGATTTGAACTTGCCTCGCCGTGTCCATTTCGATAACTAATATACTACGTGTGCCTCCAGTTATATTAATTTATTTTTCAAGTGTTTCTATCCAATATGAATATTTTCAAAAAAGACCATATATTTGACCGTTAATGATGCTGACAAGCATACTACCCCGGGGGTGAGTGGACCTGGGAGTAATAATAATGATTGGGGAAATTTGAAGAGAACGCTTGAAAGGTAGACGGTTTGAAATATGACGTCAAATATTCTTCTTTTATGGTATGTGTGTTAGTATGTGTGTGTGCGTATGTATCGAAAAAAAATTATATACACACACTCGCACACATGCACACACAAAACACCTAGAAAAATGCTCAATGTTATTTTTCGATACACACACACACACACACAACACCACACACACACACATACACAACATTCCTCAGAGATTCAGAACTGGAGTCTCACCAAAAAGTGTAGTTTTGTGTGATACCCAGGACACACACTTTTTTGAGGAGGTACGATCATATCCGCGTATTCTAAGTCCCATCGAAAGGAGTCTAACTTTTTGCATTCTCAATTAATTGCCCGTTGCAACATGCTTTTAAAGATAATAATCTATTCGGTTTTTGTCCTGTGGCAATGCACGCTTTTTTCATTGGTCATGCAATTAATCAGCCGCGATCATTTTTTCTCGACTTTCGTCTGTTACGTTTGCAATTTTTTTGTAATTTGCATTAAATTTGCAATAATTATTAGTCTCGAATCAAAACACATCAACGGGAATATCTCACGAAGAGAACTGATCTGTCTTTCAGATTGTTCATTTGTTTGTCTAGGTCCAGTTTCTATATAAAAATTGCGTCACCAAAACAACCGCTTCTTTCCACCAGCAAAACAGATTCACACACACACACACACACACACACACATGGAACAGAATTTATATTTGCATTCTGGGCTAGATAGCACTTTCTAATCAATTTTCAGCTAAAATGCTCCAGTAGATCAAAGAGTGAGTGTCCACTATACCCCACTATTCGTATCTCTCTTTCTATGCAACATTTTAAAAGACTCGCTGGCCTCAAGGAGCTGACATGCCAAGTTTCATCAAAGCAAGGATTACATAGAGAGTAAATACAACCGACACGAACAAACGAAACGAAACGAATTATATATATATATATATTAATATATATATATATATATATATGTGTGTGTGTGTGTGTGTGTGTGTGTGTGTAGTGAGAAATTTGAAAAAAAACAGGTTTAAATAAAACGAGTGGTAAGTTTATTAGCCGACGCTGCAGTGTTTTGATCTGTTAAGTAGATCTTCTTCAGGTTTTTGTTGATATAAGGAAGAGTTAAAAAGAAAATTATCACAGAATAATGAAAAAAAAATGAATAAAAATACCAAAAAATCAGAGAATTATCCGATTTTAATGAAATGTTCAGTGTTGATTTATCAATGAATTAATTCTATAATGAATTATTTATTTATTTCAAAACTTTGATTTTTTTTCAGATCCCTTAATTTTGCCCGCACCCTTTATTTTTGGGACGCAAAATATCGGTTGGGTAGGGGAACTAGTGGAAACTAATTACAGTATAATAAAAATACAAAGACTGAAGGTGTGAATAGAAGAAAACACTTTTTTAAAATAATCTTTATTTTCTGTGTGTTTTAGACCAAAAGACAGACATTTCATTTAAAAGTTATTAATTCTTCTGTAATGAGTGTATTTATTATTTTGTGTTATTGATTTCTAAGAAATTGTTATAAGCTTAAAATACTAAATAATATTTTAGTTTCGTATATACATAAGAATCGAGCATGATTGCAATATATTTGAGCAAAATTGCCCGAAGAATAGTATAAAATAGGCACTGCCAATTTGTTCACTCATTTTATTTTAAAACGAATTAGAATTAATTAATCGATTATTTATGGTCAAACTGTTGTCTAAGTAGAAAAGTAGTAACATAATAGACCAGTAAAAAATAAAAAATAAAAAAAAGTTTTAAAAAATTTTAAAAAGCAAAATAATATTACAGATGTAATTTGTTGCGAATTTGTTTACAAAAAAGAAATGACCGAGAGAAAGTGTCAGTGATGTATCTTTGTATAGGAGGTCGTTGTTGATGAAAAAATTTTCAAAAATCTGGGAATTACTTGAGTTTGAAAAATTTTCTGTTGTGTTGATTATTAATCAACGAATTCTTTTGATTATTACTAGAATCGTTTCAGATCAAACTAAAGATTCATAAAAAATAATCAAGATAATTCTTATGATCAATTAGTATTACAAATATGCTACTACAACAGTATAGCAGGAAATTAATTAAAAAATCATATGTGCTTAGTATTATTGTAAATTTAATAATAACAAAAATCTCTTCAATTAATTTAAATTATAACAAGATAAGAAAGTGCCCAATTGATTGAGTTCAGTTTTCTTATTTATTTTTAGTTTCTAATTAGACAATATTTATATATTTAATAAACTACTTTAGTTTATTATTGTTATCTGATAATATTTGTAGAAAACTATTGAAAATTTAGGCGTCTTTTTTGAATAGAACAAATGGATGTATATTTTTTTTTTACAAGTTATTAGCCAATGAAATAATTATTGTAAGAGAAAAAAAGAAAAAATCTCACAAAAAATTTTTTAGTTTTTTTTATATTTAATTTTTGATTTTCGGTACTTATTTTCTACCAGGATAACTCCCATAATTTTTTCTTCTATTCACACCTTAATCTTTTGTCTTTTTATTTATACTGTAATTGATTTCGAAAAAATATAACCCCATCGATATTTTGCCCACAAAATGAGGGGTCAATGTTAATTGATTTGAAAGAAAAAATCAGAAAGTTTTGAAATAAAATAACTGATGCATTATAAAATTCATTCATTGATAATCAATAGTGAAAATTTCATTAAAATCGAATATTTCCCTGATATTTGGTAATTATTATTCAATTGCGGGTGGGGTAATTTGATAAAATACGGATTTGCCATTTTTGGCAGTGCTAGTATAAAATGTATTAAAGATAAATAAACAAGTGTAATATTATTTGCTTTCATTTTTACTCATGTTCATTATGTTACTACTTTTCGACTTAGACAAAAGGTGCAATATCGCATAAATGCGTCCTGGCCTCCTGTCCTAAAACACTAAGCAGTGCCCTGTTGATAAATCGACCCGTGCTACTTATGAACTCCCTAGCTGGTTAAAGGTATTTTTCCCGAAAAGTTAATGCAATATGAAAACGATATTTTACCCCCACCCACCAAGTCTTTGCTCGACAAGTAAAATGTAAATATTTTAAACCCCTACTTTAAAATATTTTTAGCGGTTTGAAGACATTTTATCAACAAAACCTTCAGCGTTTGTAGGCGTTAAAACTAAGCCACCCCAGGTTTTTTTTTATAGAAAAGTAAATGTAAAATTTTACCCACCCGCTTTGAAATATCTTCATTTTTTTCATTTTATTTAATTCAAAACAACTGTCACAAATTTTAAAATAAATACGACCGAGTTTTGAAAATAAAAACAATCAATACATTATTAAACAAAAAAAATCGAAAATATTTTATATTTACTTGACGAAAAAAAGACTTGGTGGGTGTAAAATATCGCTTTCACATCGCATTAACTTTTCGGGAAAAAACGCCTTCAAGCAGCTAGGTGTTCATAAGTAGCATGGGTCGGATTTTCAGCAGGCACCGCTTAGAGTTTTTAGGGCAGAGCAAGGAAGTATTTTATCCGATATGCACGACAAAAAATAGACCGAAATAATCGATTTAATTAATTTTAAATCGTTTTTAAAATGAAATGAGACAACATTTGGCAGTCCCTGGGATTAGGGAAAAGATAGTTTGCGAAGTGAATTAAATAAATAAAAAATTTAAAAAATTTTGAGCAGAGAGTAAAAAAAAAAAAAACATTAAAATCCTTTCGTAAGATTTTTAAGAAAGGAACGTTGCCCTAATTTAAATTGAAATGGATCAGGGAGTTTTATTAAGCTACGATTTCTTCGCTGAATCGTAAACATACAAATAAAATGAGTAGTTATTGCAAATTCTCACAATAACTTAACAGGGTCGACCGACTACAGAAAGTAGCAGCAGATTGCAACAAAAAAAACTTAGAAAAAAAAAAAAATATTGGCTCGCAAAACAGTCGAGCAAAAACACAAAATTTTCTACACTATAGTCATGAGTTACAAATTCATTCCCCCCCAAAGAAATGTTAGCCAGAACAAGACAGATTTCACTACACAATGTAATAAACTCCTTCCCCTCCCTCGACGTACAGCAACAAAATCTCCTTTTATGCTTACTGGAGCGGAGTGTTCTAGGAAGGGTAAGTCCACTACGGTCTTACGGTAGCCAAACCACTACCTGCTCACCCCTATCTTCAAATTAATTTTAACATAGTTAAATGTCTCTAACACAATAACCTTTCGTCTCCCTCTTACTCACACAGAGAGACTAATATTTATATAAGGAGGAGGTAATCAAGATATACAGAGAGGGTGAAAGTAATATACAGAATGTGAGAGAGAGACCGGTCACTTTTTTGAATTAATTGCTAATTACGACTAATTAGAACCAATTAAAATGGAATTTTTTCAAACATAAACGTAACCCTAAAAACAAGGGTATATTTTAGTATGAATTTTGTGTCTTAAACTAACAGGAAAAGCCTTTGGAAAGAAAATTATCTCAGTTTTAGTATACACACACACCACACACACACACACACACACAACACATACATATATATATATATATATATATATATATATATATATATATATATATATATATTATATATATTCAAAAAATTTAATTCCAAATACTTTTTTATATTTTTCTTACGATTTTCTAACGATTTTTATATTTATCATCTTGAAAGGCGTTAATAGTTGTCCGGAAGAGTTATCATTAAATCAATTACTTTCGGTTCTTTTATATTTTTCTATATCAAGGCTGTCAAAAGTTTCATTATCCAAACTGTTTGTTTTTAAACTATGTTTTGTTTTTGTCACTAAGGTGATGCTAAATAACGTTGGCGGTTTATTTTTTAAATTCATCTAATAAGTTACACAATCTTGATTTGGAATATTAAAAAAAAAAAAAAACAACGATAATGGTTCAGAAAAGAACTTGGTTACTAATATTAACTCTTCGGAATAATCATTTCAAGATTAATAGCATCAATTTTTTTTAGAAAACTTTAAAAAAAAAAAGCAAATTAAATATATAATTTCACACACACGCATATATATATATATATATATATATATATATATATATATGTGTGGTGTGGTGTGTGTGTGTGTGTGTGTGTGTTTCCGGTCTGAATTTAAATTATTTCTGCTTCTGTTTCGATGAGTCCGGGTTAAAATCATTTACATATAAAAACGGACCTTATTATCAGCTCTGATGATGATTTTTTATAAATCGAGATATTGTCAATTTACCAATGAAAATGATATAAAATATATTTCATTTTAAAATTGTGTGTTTTCATATCCTTTTTATCTGTACATATACCGTCGGATTGATTTCCTAACTCTTAACTCATATATATATATATGTGTGTGTGTGTGTGTGTGTGTGTGTCCAAGTGAGATGAACAAGACATACTGGACACTGCTGGAGAACCAAGGCGAACTCATTAGCAACGTCCTCTGAAAACCAGCACCTGGAAATGCCACTGCGGACCATCCAGCAAAGACCTACATTAACCAGCTCTGTGCGGAAACTGTCACTTATATCTGCATGGAGATTGTCATGTATATCCGTGCTACTAGCGATATACACACACACACACACACACACACACACACACTATATATATATATATATATATATACATATATATGGCTTTTGCTGTAGAACTTTCTTAATGTAGCATATTCATATAAGATACTGCTCGTGTGTATTATATTTCTTAGAGTCAATATAGTATACCAAATAATAAATACCACATCTATTCGTTGGAGTGGATTCCCAGTGATGTAATGTCTAACGTACTTGAGTGTGATATCGTAGAAAGTTTGAATTCCAGTCGTGTTATTACGTTAACTTTAGGAATAATAACTCGAATGCGGAGGTGAAGAGATAGACAGACAGACAGACAGACAGAGAAAGAGAGTCTTCAATATTAAATTAAACATATACCATAAAATGATTTCATGTGTTATACATTCACACTAATATATAATATATATATATATATATATATATAGTATGGTGTGTGTGTGTGTGTGTGTGTGTGTGTGTGTGTGTGTGTGTGTGTGTCGTGCGTTTATGGGGACAGGGGGAGAGAGAGACTGAGAGAGAATCTGCCAATATTAATGTCAAAAACAAAATATTCCAAAATGAAAAGATATCAATGTTTCTGAAATAGCCTGTACACACACACACACACACACACACACACACACACACACATATATATATATATATATATATATATATGCGGGGTGAGTCTGTTTGTATGGGTATTTGTGTGTGTGTTCATGTGCGTGAGGAGAGAGAAGAAAGAAAGAAAGAAAGAAAGAGAAAGAGAGTCGACCAATATTAATATTAAAATATAATATTCCCCATCATTTGACATAGGTCTGAATAGAGAGAATAGCAAAAACCTTATCCCCGACGCAAACTAAATTTTATTGCAACCTTTGATTATAATTTATTACCGACAATATATCACGTCCCACGAAGCAGCAATAATATTTTTCATGTCTTAATTCATAGCTGAAATATCTGCCATAAGTACTATTTGAAAAGTTTTTATTTTTATTTATTTATTTATTTGTTTGTTTATTAGTCCCCAGCCTTTAAAGTTTCATAACGATTGGCGTTTCGTAATCACGTTACCATGACAACCTCGTAGACAGTCGCAACATTCCCGAATATTTTTACTAAAATTTTCCAAATTATTATCTGACGAAACTCTTACAGGCGACAACGTACGTAATAATAAATATATGAAGACTCCAGTAAATTGCTTTTTACATCATATTTCTTTTCCATTCTGTTGTATATATTATCTATTCATTTATTCATATGACCATATATAATTTTTAACACTGTAATTATGCAAGCATCCACATGTAGACGTACATATACGTATTCTATTGTATCATGTTATATATCATGGTAGATACGTACGTATTCAACACACACACACACACACACACACACACACACACACACACACACAACACACACATCACACAACACACACACGCATATACAAATATATATATATTTTTTAATGGTAAGACTATGTGTCCATTTCTTGTAAGTGAATTATTGGAAACGCGAAACATTTTAGCATAAACTTTCCGATGATAAGATATCCTTAGATTTACGCGTCGATAAAAAGGAAATTGGTTTTCGGGTCGGTTCGCCTACCAGAAGCCGAGTCGCGGGTACTTTATGGGTGTTCTAAATAATTAGTGAAATAGATAACTAATTAGGACTGAATGAGTGCCTACACTAGATTTTTAATAGCAAAACAAAATTTCAATTTGTTTGTGGTTTATGGCAGACCAATCTTTTATGTGGAACTATTAATAAAGTCAAATCATCCAAACCATGTCACACACCTGCTTCAATTTTTCTGAAATTTTGTGGAAAAGTTAGACAATCCCCCAAATTTATGTGAAATAATAAAAAAAAATTTTGTCATAGATGCATGCCACCTCGGGATATTGATCTGTCTCTGAAAAATTAGAAATCATCAATAATTTAAAAATTGGCTGACTTTAAGATATTTTTATAGCATTTCTGGATTCATTGGGCAAAAATGCTTTTATAAATCAATTTTTAGCGGTAGGGAGGCTCTAGAAATTTACACACAAAAATAGATTACAAAAGTCGCCATTTTTTCGCAAACCCACACCAAATTTGGGAGCTAAAATAGACATAACTCCGCCAATTTTTGGAATTGGAAGCTCAAATTTGGGGATTGTCTAACTTTAACATAGTCCACACCTGTACAAAATTTTAGAAAATTTGAAGGGTGTTGGTGACAATTTTGCTTTTTTCGGGATGATCTTACATGGGATTACCCAATAGATATTTAAGTCATAAGTCCTTCTTCAATTCAGATTTACTCATCCAGAGTAAATTAACCGGGGAAATTTGATTTGGATTATTCGGACTATTATCCTCACCTTCATTATCTACACAACCTTTCGACCTCCAGATTTTGTCAGCTATTTCTTGTCGGACTCGGCAACCTTGTCGAACTTAGGAACATTCTCTTCGAACTCGGGAACCTTCTTGTCGAACTCCGGAGCCTTCGCATTGATGCTGCTTATATTTGAAATTACCGCATAACTTCTTTGCAACATCAATGTTTTCGTTTTGAATTCATATTATTTTCGTCTCCACTATTGATAAGTCCGGAGTATAAACAAGCTCTGAAGATGATTCTTATAAATTGAAATATTGAACAATATTAGCTATGAATATGATATAAAATCTTTTCCCTTTAACAGCATATTGTGTTGTTTTCATATCCTTTTATCTATACGCATACCGTCGGACACATTTCCTTTCTCCTAACTCACACCACACACACACACACACACACCACATATATATATATATATATATATATATATATATATAAAGGCATGAATATAACAATTCTCCTTCGAGCCATGGATAAATAGTAGGGAGGACTGGTCTCTTTAACCTTGGTTAGGTAACCAGTGCAGAGCAAAACAAGAGTGAATTTAAACCTGTTAAACTCCGCTTAAGAAATTGACCATGTGTCACATCATATATATATATATATATATATATATATATATATATATATATATATATATAACAGGTTTGGTCGGATATTACGAAATATTTCTGCTTAATGGTTTTCAATTGCCTGCATTCAAACATAAGCAATTGAAAATCATTAAGTACAAATATTCCGTCTTATTCAACCGAACCTGTTTAAAGTAATAACTTGCTGCCGAAATACACTATATATATATATATATATATATATATATATATATATAGGGATTAAGAGTGAGAGTGGGCTTAGTGGGGTCTGAAAGAGATCTGTTATATGTATATGTGGTGGGATATAGACATTTGTATATCCGGCACATTCGATATCAATATGTGTCGTTTCTTTTAAACAACTATTATAGATATTTCCGGAATCGCGCCTATCAAAATTACACTATAATTCTGCGCCGACGCGGGAAATTGGCCAGGATTTTGTGTCTCCTGACCTATTGTCTACCAGCACCACCACCCCCACCTCCACCCCTGAATGGATGCCAACTTGAAACCATCGAATATAACACTTGTACATCTAAATTATCTACAACTGGACGCCCCACTCACATCATTTTCTCTGATTATTATCCGAAGAGCCTGGAATTGAAAATGTCTCATCCGCAATTAAATTTTACAAAGTATTCGATATTTTCGCTGTTAATAGGCTGCTTCGCTGAATGTGCGACCATTACACTTCAATCGACCGATCGTAAACACTGTATTCAATTTCACAGAAATTGCGTCCTGAATTTATTGTGATGACCCTATAAAATGAGGAACTATATGGCGTCAGGCCTGTCGGCTGGAGCTTTAGAATACACCGACTACACTCCTGCAGAGGGGTAAGACCCACACCCCAATGGGACCACCTTTTGACCTTCGTGAATTTATTGTGATAGCGCTTATTGTAAGATTTCACAGAAATGGCGTCCTGAATTTATTGTGATGATCCTATAAAATGAGGAATTATATGGCCTCAGCACTGTAAAAAAGAATCTTTTACTCCTTCCTAAACAGAAGTATCAATATCATCATGGACAGCTGCTAACTATGAAATACTGATTTTAGAGTCCTTTATTCCTTCCTGAATAGAAGCAACATTATCATTATGGACAACTGCTAACTATACACTGACTACACTCCTGCAGAGGTGTAAGATCCACCCCCAATTGTGCCACCTTTTGCCCGTGGGTGGTGATCCGTGATGCTTAAATATAGAACCCTAGTGACTGAGAAGTCCATAACATGCAACACTACACTTTCACCCTTACTTAGGCAAGACGGCAGGCAAACATGCCTCCTCCGATCAATCGGTTGGTCACATCAACCCCTAGCACCAATATGATTGTCTCAGCACTATTGCTATTATGGAAACCCCTAATTCTTTTAATTGTAAATGTGTTAGAAGGTGGTTGCTGAGAGTCTTAATGTCCCGGGAATAACGTTCAACTCTATCTGACGGCGATGTTCCAATTTTGGGGATCTGGAGAATGTGGAGTATCTGTTTATTAGTATTTCTCCAAGGTCCACTCAGACCCGGAGTGATAGTGCTATTTAGAGTCCCATTTATGGGTTAAATAAAAAAAAGTAATTTACTTTAAAAATGTGTTTTTAAAAAATCGAGTTTTAAAAAAAAATATTGAATACCCATCAAGAATGAATAAAAGAACATGTTTTCGACATAAAATAACCCAACGGGGTTGACATGCCGCAATATCCCACCCAGCGGAGGGAAAAGTGTTCGTGTTGATGCTGTGATTTCAATCCCTGAATGAGGAATTGCAGATTTAAACACCAATGCCGCAGATTGGCAGAGTTCGGGATTGCATAAGTGGAGGGTAGATCCGATAGTTTTTGTAAGTCAGTGTAGATTTTAAAATAACTATAAACCAATTTGAAAAATACAACGGTCAAAGAGTTTGATAGATATGTCTCCGTCATCAGGTGAATCTGAGAAATAGACTAGAATTCAGACAGTGGGAGACTGAGCGCTTAATACGGGCAGATGTAATTATGTGTCCCTGCTCCTGGCCCACGGAAGTCGGCAAGGAATGTATCGATGAATAAGCGATTCGTAATATTTTTTAAAAAGTGTATAAAATACGTCTCAACGTTTTTCCCATGACTAAAGGCAAGAAAGACAGAGAAAAGCAAAGAACCCCAATGGAATAATGACCTAAGAAAGATTATTGATAAATTGATCAAAATTAAACCTACCATAGATTTTACTTACGAACAAGAAAATTAAAAACAACAAAATAATTTTTTTTAAAGAATTAGAATTTACAATTCATCATAAATTCACAAACAAAATGATTGTATACATTTCTGGTCACAACATAACACCAAAATTAAAAGTGGAATAATCATAGAGAGAGAGCGAGAAAGAATGAATATATATATATATATATATATATATATATATATATATATATACTGAATGTAAAGAAGGAGAAAGTTTTTATAAAAAAAGTGCTCAAAGACTGGCTAGTAAAGCAAGATAAAATCTTAAATAAATCATTATATTGTAATTTTTAGTAATGAAGCTGGCCTGAGTAGATGAGATAGGAAATTTAACTTTACCAATATACACACGAACGCAAAACACAACCATATATATATATATATATATATATATATATATATATATATATATATATAATATATATATATATATATATATATATATATATACGGGTAAAGTTTATAACTAAATTCGACGGCATGAAAGAAAACGTACACGATCACACATATACGCACACAGAGACACATAGACACATGCACGGACATACACACACACACACACACACACACACACACACACACACACATATATATATATATATATATATATATATATATATATATATATATATATATGGTGATGTTGGAGTCATTTACATTTACATAGCGTCTGAACATAAATGGCTCATTATTTTTTGTTCCCTTTCAGAACTGAATAATATTATATCCTTTTCTTGTTGTGTTGTCTCGTTTTCTGGCCAGGGAATCAGGCAGAATACAAAAATATGATATAATCGTAACGCTATCAAAATTTTATAGCGCACTAAATGATCAGAAAACAGAGTCGGTCAGCAAAAGTTTTATAGCATCATTCAATTAAAATGTTCGAAGAAAATAAAGAAGAGGGAGAGAAAGAGATAGCATAATGGTATGATTAAAAGACGAAAGAAAGACAAGTAAAAATATCTATCGCTGGTACATTTAGGATACGAGACTAAAAGGAAGATATAACAAGTACTAGGAAACAGAGGTAATTATAAAAAGGGAAAATGGAATTGATAGCACTTATTTAGTAAACATAGCTGTTCAAACACCTCAGTACTCCTATTCAACACGTAGATACTTTTGTCTAAATTATTATATATATATATATATATATATATATATATATATATATATATATATATATATATATATATATATATACATACCTATATATATATATATATATATATATATATATATATATATAATTCTTAAATTTTTGTTAAGTTTTTGAAAAGTTATTCTTCCTTTTTGCTCTGTATACAATTAAATTATTAATCATGATATATCGAGCTCTCTTAGGTATTTGTAAAAATTGTCGCATAAATCTGTAAGTGTGCATTAACATGTGCATTTTGGATGTATAGGAGATATTGAAGATCACAGATTATCCCCAACATACCAGTCAATTAGATATACTATATATATACATATATATATATGTAAACAAGGTATGTTTGGAATGGCTTTTTTGCCGACAATTTTTTGGAGAATATGTGCTTAATTGGAGTCGTACCTAATTTTGAAAATTAATTAATTAATAATGAATTAGGCGGGAATACCTATTTAAATGTATGGCTAAACAAATCGAGAAAAATCAATCTCTGTATGTACATTTCGGCCTATTAGGCCTCATCAGCAGAGCTATAGATAGGAAGGCCGCCCTGTGCGTGATTTGAAACCGGACTGCCAAGCTGACAGGCCGATCTCATAACCGCTATTAGTCGTACCTAATTTTGAAAATTAATTAATTAATTAATTATGATTTTTCTCGATTTGTTTAGCCATACATTTAAATAGGCATTCCCGCCTAATTCATTATTAATTAATTAATTTTCAAAATTAGGTACGACTCCAATTAAGCTAATATTCTCCAAAAAATTGTCGGCAAAAAAGCCATTCCAAACATACCTTTGTTACAACTTATCATATCGTCGTGTAATAAAAGTCACTAGAAGAGGAATATTAAACCTACTCTAAACAAATCGTAAAATCTAAGAAGTCCGTTTGGTGTAGCGGTTATGGGATCGGCCTGTCAGCTTGCAGTCCGGTTTTCAAATCACGCACAGGGCGGCCTTCCTATCTATAGCTCTGCTGATGAGGCCTAATAGGCCGAAATGTACATACAGAGATTGATTTTTCTCGATTTGTTTAGCCATACATTTAAATAGGCATTCCCGCCTAATTCATTATTAATTAATTAATTTTCAAAATTAGGTACGACTCCAATTAAGCACATATATATATATATATATGTGTGTGTGTGTGTATGTGTGTGTTTGTGTGTGTTGGTCTAGTGCTAGTGATAATGGAATAGACTCCCTCGCTGTCTGGCTGATACCGACTTTATGCAGCCCCGACGAATAGAATATCGCCAACTCAGCATATGAGTAGCACAGGGATCTGTGCGGTAAAGTAAGGAGGTGATGGTAGGTGTGGCTCTCCGCCTCAGATGATAAAACAATCTCCTTGGTCTAGCGCTATTGAAAAGGGGCTAGACTCCCTCGCTGATTGGCTGATACCGACATTAGGCCGCCCGCCGACTTTACTTATATAATATAATATATATATATATATATGTGTGTGTGTTGTGTGTGTGTGTCTGTATATATATATATATATATATATATATATATATATATAGTGGGGCTTCCTAGCTATATTCCATTCAGTAACATTGAATTTGTAAACGAGAAAGATGCTTTACATTAAGGTATTGAAGAAACGACATAATGTCGCTCCTTCTGTTTACTGCTATCGACAAAAATACTATTCAGTCTTCAAAAGCGTTAAAAATCGAAATACAAAAAAGAATATTTATATTTGAGTTATTGATTCTTTTTTTAATAAACAATCATTTTAGAATGTTGACGAGAAAAATATCTAAAGTATTAAAAAACAAAATGTTAAATATAATGAAATAAAATATGAAATATATTGAAATAAAAAAAATTACCATACGCGGAGTGTTCAAGTATCAAGACTCAACAAATGAGGCGTTCATTTTCATCAGAATAGCCCCCCACCCCCTTGGCATTCAAGCACTCCTGAAACTTTTAAATAGGTTTTCATGGAGCAGAGCTACGAACGTCGTATCTATGTTAATATCCTCTACACGCTCAAATCTTACCTCTGATATAAATTTTAGGTTTAGGAAAGATCTCTGTTCATGAAGGACATTTAACAAAGATTTTTCCAACCTCATCAATACATCCTTCTCTTTCTATTTTATCCCCTATTAAAATCTACCAGGACTTCTTACCTTGTTCTTGTTAGTCTTCTGGCATTAGTATACAAACACAATCTATAGATGCTTCTTATGTCAACACACGCCTGTACAGATAGGTTACCCCGCTCCGAATGCATATATATATATATATATATATATATATATATATATATATATATGCTACTATATATATATATGCTACTATATTATATATATATATATATATATATATATATATATATATATGCTACTATATATATGTTACTAAAAAGTATGCATCCAACTATTCTCCCTTTAGGAGACTGGTCTAGGAGAAGCAAACCTAAGAGAACTGTGCACATGCGCACAAAATGCCCAGTAATTTAATATACAAATCATTTAGAAAATCATTTATTTTCTGTCTTTTTTTAAATTGTTTCTAATAATAATAATAATAATAATAATAATAATAATAATAATAATATCTTTTTCAGCAAGTATATTAGGTCTGAGACCCGACAGCTGATCTTTATATTCCAAACATTCATCTTAATTCCACAGAATATTTATGATCTTTCCACAGATTATCCAACATTACCTTAAAATAGTTCAAAGATGGGGCATTCACTATTGATGATGGTATTTCATTCCATGTATTCACCACTCTGTTACTAGAATAATTTTGTCTTGCATTTTTTTAAAGAGCTTTAATTTATGACCCCTGGTATTGATTTTTTTATCAACATTTAATAAATCAAAGTTCATTGAATAAAATCCAATAATAACAAGCTTAATTTCCCCTTTTATAAATTTGCTTTATTTCAGAAGTAATATAGCAAGCTACTGTAAAATATACGAACACTCAAGGCAATTGAATACCTAGTTGACGGGACTCGGAATTCGCTGACTGCATTCATTGAAGAGAGGTAAGTCCCTGCCTAAAAATGTGGTGTTCGGGATATAACAATATACTGTCTCTGATCGTAAGACTACAAAGTGTGTAGCACGCGTTCATAGTGATAACTCTTAGGCCTTCTCAGGTGGTATTATCTGTATCTATGGGTCGCTTGTAATAACGTTCTCCCAACTGAGTCGTCCACCCGTCGCAAGAGCCAAAATACTACTGCTAGCTGTTACAATTTTCTCGAGAAGGTAATATTGTCACGCGCCACTAGCCGTTGCCGTATGCTTATATGCACGCGCGATCTCGAGAGAATTTGCATACGTGCAATCCCACTCTCGCTGGTTCGAGATCGCCCTTCGTTATATATAGTGCTTACAGAAGCCATATTTCCTTCCCGCAATGATCCTGCAAGCCAGACTCGTCCGCGCACGCTTTGAGCCTCGAGGCATGTCATTTTCATTACATCCACAGGGTCAAATAGATATGTTTTAGATTATTTGTATACAGTAGGAACGCGCTGCAAAAATCTGCTCTTCAGAAACAACGAATCAACAATGTAAATAAGAATGTATAATGAACACGATTTCCGTTTAGGACAATCAATCAGTTAATTATGGCGATTTCAATATCTGCCGGATGATTGATAAGCTACAGGTCGAAAGGGAAAATATTTGCAGCGTGAATGTCTGAAAATAAAAGACGGTAAGAATGGGCTGCAATTATGTTTAATTTCTATCTCGGTAAATAGAGCTTTAAACTTGGTACTTTTTTGACACACCTTGTATTCTGACAAAAAATAATTAATTAATAGAACGTTATTTTTTTCAGAATACAAGGTGAGTCAAAAAGTGTGTAGAGGTTATGAGAATGTTTCAATAATATTAGGAATGACGAATAAAAAATATGACAGGTAGAAAATACGGAGAAAATGAAAAACAAATGCACTTTTTTGACACACCTGTATTATGACAAAAAATAATTAATTAATAGAAACGTTGATTTTTTTTCAGAATACAAGGTGAGTCAAAAAGTGTGTGGAGTGTTATGAGAATATGTTTAATAATATTAGGAATGACGAATAAAAATATGACACAGTTTAAGTAGAAAATACGAAGAAATGATAAATCTATTTTTTATTTTATAATTATATACATTTGCATTTAATTATAAAATAAAAAATAGATTTATTCAGAGAATAAATTTGCAATAATATTTCAAGGGGCATGCCTATATAAAAATCACCCTGAAAATCACTGTAGTTCTTTATTTTGCAATTAGGTCTTATTTTCAGTGAAACACGGTATAATATATATATATATATATATATATATATAATATATATATATATATAATATATATATATATATATATATATAAAGGTGTCTCATGAAAGTAGCGGAATTGAACCTGTATTTACCAAGATAGAAATGAATAATGAATGGAACATTAATTTTTTTAGAATACCACGTGTGTCAAAAAGTACCAAATTTAAAAGCTGTATTACCAAGATAGAAATGAAGAATGTATAGCACGTTATGTTTTTCAGAGTATAAGGTAAGTCAAATAGTACAAAAAATCTCGATACTTCTTTGACATACGTAATATATATAATATATATATATATATATATATATATATATATATATGAGTGTTTCATCTACTTCGTCAACCCAGATCAATACTACTCAGAACCTTGTATGAGGTGGACGTAAACAGTTTTTTTTGTTTGCTTTTTTTTAGCTACATTATTCTTTTAATGTAGAACCCAGACCAGACAAAGAAATAAACAGTGAGGCAGAATAGGTTTACATCGAGAAATATTCAGTCGATAATATTTGTTTCAGAACGTATAATAAAGGAATTCAAATTGAAAGTAAATGTAAGTTTAACAGACGTAAACTGGGAAACTGATCGTGACTAGTTTTAGTTTGGTTTGGTTTAGTTTGTTTAAAATGCGTATCAACCTTCGTGGGTTATTTAATACCATATTCATTTTTTAGAGTAGAATAGTAGAAAGGCATGGCGGCCACAAACAAATTATTAGTAATATGGAAATCCGATCTCACTGACAAGCTAAAGCGACAATTCTTCCAGGCTGTGGTTATATCAGTACTGCTGTATGGCTGCACAACCTGGACCCTAACAAAGCGCCTTGAGAATAAGCTAGATGTGACCTGCACAAGAATGTTGCGTGCAGTCCTGAACAAGTCGTGGAAGCAGTACCCCACGAATAAGCAACTATATGGTCACCTGCCCCCCATCTCACAAACCATCCGGGTGATATGGACTAGGCATGCAGGACACTGCTGGAGAAGCGGGGACGAGCTCGTAAGCGACGTTCTCCTGTGGAAGCCAACACATGGACATGCTAACGTCGGGCGACCACTAAGGACCTATATTGACCAACTATGCGAGGATTCTGGATGCTGCGCAGATGAACTCCCAGGGGCAATGAATGATAGGGAAGGTTGGCGAGAGACTGTCAAGGATATCCGTGCTGCTTGTGCGACATGATGATGATGAGTAGTGGTACTCTTTAGCCTATATCTGGAGGATGAGTGAGCTCATATCTTTCCCAGGGGTATTAGTCCGAAAGTAAATGTAATAGTGGGGCTTGAGTTCAAGTTTGCTTACTAAGATGTCACAGTCCAACAAGTTAACCACTAACCACCGCGGATAGATGCATTACACTGAATATGGAGTGCGATCCTCGCCGGATGCCCTTACGACCTTAGGTCACATCCTACTCGTGGCGAATGAGTTGGGTATATTTGGGCGCCTCACCATGGTGTATGTTTGGTAGCAAAAACTAGTCTTGTAGATTAATAACTTCTGAATGGGTGAGTTCGATCAACGCTAAATGCCCCCATACTACCAACTTTGATTGACATCCTGCCATGACCGAACGGATTGGTAAATGCCAGCTTTTTCCGAGGATATTGCGTTATTATGAAGTGCAAAACAGCTTCATCACGATTTTAAATTCGACTCACAGTCCATTTTCTACGATTTGATAACCATTACGCTACCTGTGCCTCGAATAGAATAAGAAACGTGTAACGTAATGGACGACCTAGAGAAAATTTAAATTAAATAAAAAATTGGAGCCTAATTTCTGGGACAAGAGAAAAGAGAAAAACAAGATAATGAAAAGAATGTTTAAGAGACAGAGTCTGTGCGTGACCTTTTGAAATTGACCCTGAGTGAGTTAGAGCACTCGCCGCTCGGTCATCTCGATATGCGGGCGACCCACGAGGAGAGAAAGTCGGGTTTAAGTCGAAATCACATGAGCAGCCGGAATGTTAAAAATATTTGGCCCTGTTTAATAGAAAAAATTAGTCAGTCTTCACTTTCTACCGGACTAACAACGCAGGCGCATTAAAGGTATAAATCCATACCCGGGTGAAAAATACTAAAGTGTTCGCGTGATGTTTTTTTCATCTCCACCTTGGTGCCACCTGACTTATGCCTGAGTGAATACATGGCATACATAGTCCTGTTAGCCGCCTAAGAAAAAGAAAAAAGTTGTTGGAGTTGGGCCAGCATAGGCGGACAACGCCTGAAAAAGATTTTAAAAAACGTTGTTTTTTTTTAATACGTAGCTCAGTTGATAGAGCGTTCGACTAGGAACCACAAGGTTTCGATACTGGCCCTGGCAAACTCAGCGTATGAGTACCACATGGATCTGTGCGGTAAAAGTGAGTAGCTGATTGGTAGGTGTTGGGGCTCCACCTCAGACGCCAAAACAATCTCCTTGGTCTAGCACTAGTGAGAAGGGGATTGACTCCCTCACTGTCTGGCTTGATACCGACTTTAGGCCACCTTTCACTTTACTTTTTGCTTTTTATTATCAATCATAGACCGTTTTTGGCAAAGGAACCCCAACGGATTCATAGTATGCTCTGGAAAAGGAAAATGTTTGCTAGCTATCTGATTCAACTGAATCAGTATGCAACTTTTTGTTATGCGTAATTTACACGCACGCATGAAACTATTCAATGATAAATAGCAAGCAGGTTCGGCCTCTAAGCAGAGTATTTAAGTGTTACATAATTATACGACCCTTAATATCTATCGTGCAAATAGTGTAGAAATCAAAATGGCCGTCATAAGCTGCAGGCCCATGGCAGTTGAAGGATTTAATGACAAGCTTGACCTGTCCTGACCCTTCCTTCCGGTGGATACCGTTAAGAAATCGGTGGAGAAGACCCTCTCCGGTTTAGGATTAAAAGAAATAGATTTTAGTTCAGTCCGGCGAGAAAACCAGACGGCTCGATTCTGCGCAGGTTAGTCTGCGTGGGTGATTTCGAGAATTAAAATATGATCCAAAAGTAAATCAAAGTCTTGTTTATTATCTAAAAAACTAACAATGACCCAGGGGGCTTTCTGATAAAAGGGGAAAATTCCCAATGAAAGACCAGACCCCACGAAAGTCCCCAAAGAGAGGTCCAGATGAAGAAGAGATGCTAGAAGAGACCGTAGAAGAACTTAAGATGTCAAAGACACTAGAAAGATGACAAGAAGAATAGAAGAAAGAAGTTTAAAGAAAAGAAGTAAAGTAAAGAAGTAACAACATAAGCAGAAAGCCGAATAAGACAGCCTCGCATGTCACCGACTCTTTGGTATATATTTTACTTATATATTTTTTAACTCATTTCCTGCTTGTGTCTTTATTCTGGCCCTAACCAGCCACAAGACAACTTTTAAATATCAGCTAAACGTTATTTGCGCATAATCAATTACCGAAAATTAGGAATTAATAAGCTCAATTTTTTTACTCTTTCTTGCGTATAGATTCACAATACGATTTTTTTTCCTTCTCTCAGGTTAAGTCGTCATTGTTTTAAATTTTAAATGCATTTACTGTGATTCAGGGACCAAAACCAGAAATTTCCATTCTAAAAATTGATTTATGGGATCACGGTGCAAAAATAGGAATTAATAGTTTTCTAATATTTTGGTTGAGAATCTAAAATTAAGTGTCTTCAAAACAGTGTGAAAAACAGGGAAATTATTAAAAACGTTGACAGTTTGGGCGTCAAACTGCAATTTAATATTCATCTTAGGATTTACGACAATCATTTTGTAGCGACCTTCTTTGTTTTGTCCTTAAGTCCTGAGATTTCTTTTATTTGCCTCGTTTTCGGACATTGTATTTGCTTTTTGCCTAATTTGCCCGCCAAATTTTTATTCTTTAGTTTATTATATAGTTTCTTTTATTAACTTCAGAAAATATTTTCGTAAGCTTTTTTCTTGTTCAGTCTGTTAATTTTTATTTCAGTGGCATTAATTATTTTTTTTTCTATTATCTCCCCACATATCTCCCACACTCCCTCTTCTTTTGAATTCTCTCTCTCTCTCTCTCTCCTTCTCCTCTCTCAATATCTCCTCTCGTACTCTCTCTCTCTCTCTCTTCTTCTCTCTCTCTCTCCTCTCTCTCTTTCTCTAAAATATCTATCTTTCATTATTAAATGAAACAGGTACTATAATATATATATATAGATATTATATATATATATATATATATAAGATAGGATTGTTTTGAATTGAGAAAAATATTTTGTAAAAAAAAGAAAAAAAGATGAAAAAACCGGAAAACTATATACTAATAACTTATAAGCCAAACAATCTAATTCCGGTATGTTTAATTGCTGTCCGAAGAGAGAGAGACCGAGAGCAGAGAGAGAGAGAGAGGACCACACACACACACAACACCACACACCACACCACAAATATTATAATTATAATATATATATATATATAGTATATATATATAATATATAATGTTCTGTCCACAGACAAGATTATTTTGATGTACTTCAATAGTCTAATATATGAGAGCTAAGAAACGCAAAATATTATCAGATGTTAAAATAATCTTGGGTATTAATATTTTGTAGTCTAATGGCCGATGTTTAAGCGTTTTAGGTTCGGGCTGCCGGCTTGGATTGGTTATGTCTGCTAAGTCAGCCCACGTAGAGAGATGTGATTACTGAAAAACACGGTGTATGTGGATGACTACCACCCACACACACAACACACATTATATATATAATATATATATATATATATATTATATATAGTATAATAATATATAAGAGAGTGTATAATTTGCTTGAAGCATTTGTATTATATTGTAGGAGGTTTGATTTTGAAGCTATCACAATGAGAGTGTAAAGGAAAAAAAAATAATACGTAACAATGGTGTTGTGTTTAACCTGTATTGAATTCTTGGCATTTTCGAAGAGTAATATCTCCTTTTTCAAAAGAAATCGTTGGAAAACTGGAAAGCAGGTCTAGTTATTGGCATTTCTATATATTGCCATAAACTAAGGACTGGCTTCAAATGCCAGCGATATTTATTTATCTCGAAATCTCTTTTTCTATCATCTTGTTGCATGGTGTCGACTTCCAATATTCCGCAAGGACTTATCATTATTATTATTATTATTAATTATTATTAGTCGTTTCACACCAGCGTTAAGCTGATGCTATTTCCCCACTGGAGTCTGAGTGACGAAACAAGTCTCATCAGGTCTCCAAGTACTCTTCTGACTATTCTAGCGATTGGCAGCAGTGAAGTAGTCTGGATGGTCTCAATTCTTTCTTCTGATTTCCAATTTTCCAAGTCTTTTTCCAAGCTTGGTACCGTTCCAGGTTGCGCCAACTTAAAATTGGTAAACTTTCACCCTTTGCATTATTCCACAAGCTTTTTTGTTAAGGTCCAGTTATTTGTCCATCTTTTTGTTTCATTCATCTTCACCCTGTGATCTGCTGAAACGCAAAGTTCCAGCGTTTTGACAAGTTCTCTTGCATAATTATTAATTACTCATTATTATTTATTATTGTTGTTATAGGTGATCACCCTATAAGAACTAATGGAATGCGCCCGACAGGTTACTATAAATAACAGGGATACTTGTGGCTTAGGCAGTAGCACAATGCGTTGTGCAATAAAACTCTGTTCGTCGGACGGTAATTTCCAACATCTCCTATTGTATTTGTCTACTGTTCTGTAATAACATTTTTCTACCATTTGTTACCCGTCGTTTTGTTCTTATTTGACCCCTTAAAACCTCACAAAATTATATTATAATGTTGTTTGTTGTTGTTTTGTTGTTGTTATTTTTAAGCATTTTGATTTTAAAGTGACTATGTCCCTGACCAAATTCACCAGTTGATTAATTATAATAATTTAAAATAAAGAAGATGAGGAAGACCCTAGGAAAGAAATCATGAGCAGCAGCAACAACCCGACAAGATCCAGAAAGATCAAGGGTCATTGAAGATTATAATAGGCTTAAAATTCACAAACATGAAAAATGTCCCGATAAAACATTCAACTGATCAAAAATAAAAAATACTGTTGATAAAAATCCAATCTTGAAAATATTCTGTGGAATTTTACTGTTTATGAAAAAATAACCGGATTACCCTTATGAGGAAGTGAATGAGCCCATTAATTAGTATCAACCAACTTCGTACATGTAGTAGAATCTTGGCCCTTTTTCGCCTTGAAAAGCCTCTTGACTTGCAAAATTGGTTGTTCATGCCACAGTAATTACATAAAACAGCTTTTGAAGGAACATTTCACTTGTTTGGGTTTTTTTGCAAAAAGCTTTCTTTGACCCGCAAAACGTCGTTAGAGAGGAGGGAATGTATGAGTGATAAAAGAGAGAACGAGAAACGAAAGAAGAAAGAAATAGATTGAGAGAGTTATAAGAGGGGTGGACAAAGGAATTACAAAAAAAGAGAGGCAGAAAAGAGACGAGAGAGCAGATTGGTTGAAAGGGGGAAGGAAGTTAGAGAGAGATGGAAAAGAGAAAAGATGGAAGTGGGAGAGAGAAGCAGTTAAGAGGAGACAATGAGAGGAGAGACGGAAAAGAAAGAAAAATAAAGAGAAAATAGATATAGAGCGGCTAAGTTAGAGCTGAATAGAATGCGAGAGAGAGAAAGAAAGAGAAGAGAAAAAAAAGGAAAGATTGGAAGATGAAGAGCGAGGATAGAGTAGTGGGGAGAAAGAAAGAGATAGAAAGAGAGTGAAAAGAAAAGAAGAGAGAGAAGAATTGAGATGAAGAGGAGAAAAC